>CM042241.1:3533691-3606191 GCA_023566225.1 Romanogobio albipinnatus
TTTTATTCCCAACATTTTATTTCTACTTATTTTTCTAAATTTAGTGAGTTTTTTTCTCAACTTTATTCTCAATTTACTGTTTATTCAACATTTTGAGAATTTCTCGAAGTTTAACGAGTTTTTCTTGAAACAAAACAACTTTATTCTCAATTTAATTCTACTTTTATTTTCTCTAAATTTAACGAGTTTCTCAACACGACTTTATTCTCAATTTAATGAGTTTATTCCCAATATTGCATTTCTACTTTTTTCTCGAAACAACAAATTTATTATCAGGTTTGTTTACTCTCAACGTTTTATTTCTACTTTTTTTCTCGAAATACTTGTTTATTGTCAACATTTTCTTCGAATTTCTCTAAATTTAACAAGGTTTTTCAAAAACAAAACGTTATTCTCAACATTTTAATTCAACTTTTTTCTCGAAATGTAACAAGTTTCTCAACACAACTTTATTCTCAATTTAATGATTTTATTCCCAACATTTTATTTCTACTTATTTTTCTAAATTTAGTGAGTTTTTTTCTCAACTTAATACGTTTATTCAACATTTTATTGAGAATTTCTCGAAATTTAAAGAGTTTTTTCTTGAAATACGACTTTTTATTCTCAATTTTATGTTAATTCTAAGCATTTTAACAACTTTATTCTCAATTTAATTCTACTTTTTTTTCTCTAAATTTAACGAGTTTCTCAACACGACTTTATTTTCAATTTAATGATTTTATTCCCAATATTGCATTTCTACTTTTTTCTCGAAACAACAAATTTATTATCAGGTTTATTTACTCTCAACGTTTTATTTCTACTTTTTTCTCGAAATACTTTTTATTGATTTTTTTTATTTTTTATTAATGACAATTGTATGTTCAATTTCTACTTTTTTCTCCTAAATTTAGCAGGCTTTTTCTCGAAACAAAACAACTTTATTCTCAATTTAATACGTTTATTCAACATTTTATTGTGAATTTCTCTAAATTTGACAAGGTTTTTCAAAACAAAACGTTATTCAACATTTTAATTCGACTTTTTTTTCTCCAAATATAATGAGTTTCTCAACACAACTTTATTTTCAATTTAATGAGTTTATTTAGACTTTTCTCGAACTTTAATCTCGAGATGTGCAGATATTTGTATTACTGCTTGGCCCTACTCCTCTTCCGTAGCAGCCCAAAGATGTTTTGTCTTGAATTGTGTTTGTAATGGATGTGATTGTCTTAAAAACGACTGACGGAAACATTTCCAAATAAAAGCAGATATTTAATGAGACAGAAACGAGTCTTAATTTCTAATGAATTAACCAAGCGGTAAAGTGTGTCATTATGAAGGTCTCTATAGGCAGAGAAATGATATTACTTTAATTCTTGTCCTTCAGAATAAATGAATTAAACCTGATCCCTAGCGACACCATGTACAAATATACGACCCATTTTATTAGTTTTATTGTGTAAAAGTCTTTAAAAAGGCTGTACAGAAGATCCCTTTGTTCACCGAAACGCCCTCATCTCTCGAGATGAAATGACAGGACTAAAAAAATGGACACAAAACTAAGACAGGAAGACATGAAATGGACAGATCCGTGAAGTCCTGCGTCCTCAGACTGTGATTATTACTTCAGCAGTTCTCCAGTCTTATTGGACTTCACAGGCACCCGGAAACACCAAGAAGGATCGTCCAATGAGAAGCGTCTAATCCATGGAAAGGCACGGCGGTCTGTGTGCGCGCTCGCGTCTCGAGGCTTCTCTCTCTCCAGCAGCCGATCCGATGGCCGCTTGTTTTAGGAGCAGACCCTCCGCTTGTCGTCGAACAGCCGGCGGACGGTGTACACCTGAGTGAGCGCCACACTCAGCATGACCAGCATGTTGACACAGGACCAGAAGGAGACCCGCCACAGGTTGTCCTCCAGCAGGTTTCGGCCGCGAGCCTCGAACGCCCGCAGGACCGTCTGCATCTGACGACTGCGCTCCAGCCGCCGGTGGACCGCCTCCATCGACTCCTGCCAGGGACGGACTGGGGCTAAAAAACAGCCCTGGACTTTCTCCCAAATAGGCCCATCATCCGGCCATTCGCCCCTAGCCGTGCGCAACAGAAACTAGCAAGGATGTACTATGCCACAATACTGTCAGACTATCAGACAAGGCATTCACAACAAGTGACATCTCAAAACCGATGGCTAGGCCCTATTCATTTTGTCTGTGAAGCTTTCACAAACAACCACCAGGTCTTTGCCAATTCCACAATAATAAACACAAATATGAAAGACAAGGAAAAACTGCACTCTGATGGAAGACAGACAGAAAGTGCAAGCTAGGATTTTTTGGTTAAACAAAAATGTAGTCAATTATTTAGCCCCCTTCCTTGTATGTTAGCCCGTTTAGAGTGGTAGCAATGCATGCCTGATGTTTTCCCGTTTAATTCAATACCTTAGTCTTCATTCCACCAGAAAATGTGAGCTCACTACAACCTCTCATATACAACAAAGTGAATGAAAGAAATGAAAACCAATGCAATACGATGATGAATGTCCAAAAGATGCAATATCATCCAACTGCGGCCACAAATGGGCGTTATCGCGCTGGTGGGGGTTACCGTTTTCGCAGACTGGAACGCCCCCTTCTTCTTCCTCTTCTGGTGAACTGCTAGCTGTCAACATCCGGATTAATGTCCTGTGTAACAGACTTCCTTAAAATTTATCTTTTAATTTGTTTTTGTGTACATTTTTGACATTTCTGTGCGTTTAAATAGGTTTTAGGTCTTTATTATCTGTGTTAATAAGTAGGGACTTTTATTTTGACGGGTGTTGCAGTCTACGGAGCAATATGAAAGAGTGAGCGCTCGTGAGAGCTCGCGGTTCATCATTCAGTGGGTTTAAGCAGATTTAAAGTTTACAGTTTGTTTAGCACCCCCCGAAAAGGCATACGGTGTGTATGTGCTTGTTTACTGTCATTTGTAATGGGTATGTTTGTTTATTGTGTTATTGATAATGCTATGGGAGAGAGTTTGTGTACGAGGTGTTTATGAGCACTTCTTTGTTTTTTTGTTCAGCTCTTACGGTGATTTTTGGAGATAAACGGTTTCAATAAACTCCTGAAACATCAGTAAAGTCTGGCCATCATTCGGACAGGGTCCGCTACATTAACAAAACGAAAGAAAAAAGTTTGCTGAGCTTCGGTTCATTGCGACGTGGTCCAAAGTTCACGGGAAAAAAACCTGAGACGGCAAAAACGGCATCGTGCTTGTCTTCTGTATTTAACAAAAGCTTTACAGTTTTAAATCATGTCTTGCTTCTATTCGTATGACCATAAATTACGGAGTAACGTTAACGTTCCCCAGAAGGACAAATATTCCCGTGGCCGCGTTGGCGCCTCGCAAGCACACTAGCATTGCTAATTTGACACCGCAGCCTGTTCCTTATCCACATAAAATGGTCAACAAAACATGTAGAAAAGTTAACCAAACCATTCAGCCCCTCGTTTACGAGCTCTTGTTGACGAAATAAACAATAGTCTACTAACTGACATGATCTCTCATCGAATGGAAGGGGAAATAACATCATACCCAGTGTGCCTTGCAAAACTCATCGCGATTGGCGATGAAACGCTACCAGGAACGCCCAATAGGCGTTCTTGTTTCATGACGGGAACGCCCAAGCCGCAGCTGGACCCTCCTCAAAAGATGACACACAAAAGATGTGTGTGTGTGTGTGTGTGTGTGTGTGTGTGTGTGTGTGTGTGTGTGTGTGTGTGTGTGTGTGTGTGTGTGTGTGAGAGAGAGAGAGAGAGAGAGAGGTTACAGTTTGACAAAAGCACAATGTTTTGTTTTATTGCGAGTGTACACAAATATAAGCAAACACTTTGCAGTTTGAATGATGTCCTGTATGAACAAAATGACGGAGTATGTATTGTTTTTTTTTCCGCCTCCGGGCCCCTCTCTCTCTCTCTCTCTCTCTCTCTCTCTCTCTCTCTCTCTCTCTCTCTCTCTCTCTCTCTCTCTCTCTCTCTCTCTCTCTCTCTCTCTCTCTCTCTCTCTCTCTCTCTCTCTCTCTCTCTCTCTCTCTCTCTCTCTCTCTCACACACACACACACACACACACACACACACACACACACACACACACACACACACTGAAACTCCCCGATGCAGTGATTACCAGGCCGAGGTAAGTGTACTGCATCGTGTGCTCTAGGGCGGTGCTGCCTAGACTGAACTGGTGTCTGTGTTCCTGACATCTGGGCTTTTTCTGAAAGACCATAATGTTGGTCTTTGTGAGGTTGACTGCCAGGGCCCAGTTCTGGCAGTAGTTCTCCAGCAGGTCCAGGTGCTGCTGTAGTCCCTGTGCAGTGGGGGACAGCAGCACCAGGTCGTCTGCATACAGCAGGAGCGTCTCTCTCTAACAGTAGTTCCGCGTTACATTAATTTTCGTGCAAGTTTTATTTATTTTTATATCGTGTATTCTCCGTGTAAATTCATGCACACCCATGTTGATAGCTAGCTGACTATGCAATTCGCTAAGATAGTGATAAAGGCAGCCTATTATAATGTGTCCTGCTACTACTGGCACTTACCAGGACCTCTTGCTGGTGTGAAGTTAACTCTGTCTGTCCCTCCGCATCATGACCAGGCTGTGAAGCTCAGGCTCAGCTTCCACTAGCTGGTCCTCTACAGTCTCAGTCTGGCTAAGCGATGTAGTGCTGCTGGCAGTTGCACTGCAACCAAAAAGCTCTGTAAGCTTTTTACAATTCTTTCTCGACTCTTCTTTCTTCGTTTTTTTTTTTTTTTTTTTGCACATATAAGTGATCGTATTAGTGCCCCTGCTGTTGGCTGTTCATATTGCGTTATTAGACTTTTGTTTTTGCTGACGGCCGGGTGACGGCCCTCGATTGGACGGCCGTTCTGGACTTTTCCATGAACGCACAGATTGTCAATCCGTCCCTGACTCCTGCCACACAAGAGTTTATTCGCATTATATTCTGCGTTTAATACGGACGCTTGTTTCTGACACGCAATTACGAAACTACACCTTTTCAATTCTGAGAAAAAAGTCAAAAGTTAAAGTGAGAGAAATTCCGACAAAATCTGATATAAACTCGCAATTCTGAGAAAGTTGTATTACTTTTTTATTTCCGTTTAGTTTTATTTTAATTTCAGGTAATGATTTTTAGTAATTCAAATTTAAGTTGTAAAGTTTAAATTTGCCGCTTTAATATTCATATTTTCGGAGGAGGAGTTCGGTGAGGCCATGGAAAAGGACTATCGGTTGGCCTCGAAGAGATTCTGGCAAACCGTCCGGCGCCTCAGGAGGGGGAAGCAGTGGCCTACCAAAGCTGTTTACAGTGGCGATGGGCGGCTGTTGACCTCAACTGGGGATGTTGTCGGACGGTGGAAGGAATACTTCGAGGATCTCCTCAATCCCGCCGTCACGTCTTCCATTGAGGAAGCAGAGGCTGGGGGCTCAGAGGAGGACTCGTCCATCACCCAAGCTGAAGTCACCGAGGTGGTCAAGAAACTCCTCGGTGGCAAGGCACCGGGGGTGGATGAGATCCGCCCTGAGTAGCTCAAGTCTCTGGATGTTGTGGGGCTGTCTTGGCTGACACGCCTCTGCAGCATCGCGTGGCGGTCGGGGACAGTGCCTCTGGGATGGCAGTTCCTCTTTTTAAAAAGGGGGACCGGAGGGTGTGTTCCAACTATAGGGGGATCACACTTCTCAGCCTCCCCGGGAAAGTCTATGCCAGGGTACTGGAGAGGAGAATACGGCCGATAGTGGAACCTCGGATTCAGGAGGAACAGTGTGGTTTTCGTCCTGGTCGTGGAACACTGGACCAGCTCTATACCCTCTACAGGGTGCTGTAGGGTTCATGGGAGTTTGCCCAACCAGTCCACATTTGTTTTGTGGATTTGGAGAAGGCATTCGACTGTGTCCCTCGCGGCGTCCTGGGGGAATATGGGGTCTGGGGTCCTTTGCTGAGGGCTGTCCGGTCCCTGTATGACCGGAGCGGGAGTTTGGTCCGCATTGCCGGCAGTAAGTCAGACTTGTTCCCGGTGCATGTTGGACTCCGGCAGGGCTGCCCTTTGTCGCCGGTTCTGTTCATAATTTTTATGGACAGAATTTCTAGGCGCAGCCAAGGGCCGGAGGGTGTCAGGTTTGGGGACCACACGGTTTCGTCTCTGCTCTTTGCGGATGACGTTGTCGTGTTGGCCCCTTCTAACCAGGACCTTCAGCATGCACTGGGACGGTTTGCAGCCGAGTGTGAAGCGGCTGGGATGGGGATCAGCACCTCCAAATCCGAGGCCATGGTCCTCAGTCGGAAAAGGGTGGCTTGCCCACTTCAGGTTGGTGGAGAGTTCCTGCCCCAAGTGGAGGAGTTCAAGTATCTAGGGGTCTTGTTCACGAGTGAGGGGAGGATGGAACGGGAGATTGACAGACGGATCGGAGCAGCTTCTGCCGTAATGCGGTCGATGTACCGGTCTGTCGTGGTGAAGAAAGAGCTAAGCTGTAAGGCAAAGCTCTCGATTTACCGGTCAATCTACATTCCTACTCTCACCTATGGTCATAAGCTTTGGGTCATGACCGAAAGGACAAGATCCTGGATACAGGCGGCCGAAATGAGCTTTCTCCGCAGGGTGGCTGGGCGCTCCCTTAGAGATAGGGTGAGAAGCTCAGTCACTCGGGAGGAACTCGGAGTAGAGCCGCTGCTCCTCCACATCGAGAGTGGTCAGCTGAGGTGGCTCGGGCATCTGTTCCGGATGCCTCCTGAATGCCTTCCCAGGAAGGTGTTTCGGGCATGTCCAACCGGGAGGAGGCCCCGGGGAAGACCAAGGACACGCTGGAGGGACTATGTCTCCCGGCTGGCCTTGGAACGCCTCGGTGTCCCCCCGGAAGAGCTAGAGGAAGTGTCTAGGGCAGTGGTTCTTAACCTTGTTGGAGGTACTGAACCCCACCAGTTTCATATGCGCATTCACCGAATACTTAATAGGAAAAATAAAATGTAATTTTTTTCAAATTCAAAACATAGGTACATATTTTACTGGTGCACAAAATGAACCGTGCATCAACATCACTGTGTTCAAAGAAAAAAATATTAAGAAAGAAATCACAAGACGTATCATCACGACAGTCACAAGTCGACTACTGGAATTCCCTGCAGCACAGATAGGCCAAGCAATGTTGCGTGATCACCTGCAGCCAATGATGGCCAAGCGGGGCGTGTCATCACGAATCATATGAGTCGGTGTGTGTCTTGACCTCCGCCGAACCCCTGAGACTGACTCACCGAACCCCTGGGGTTCGATCGAACCCAGATTAAGAACCACTGGTCTAGGGAGAGGGAAGTCTGGGCTTCTCTGCTTAGACTGCTGCCCCCGCGACCCGGCCCCGGATAAGCGGAAGAAGATGGATGGATGGATGGATGGATATTCATATTTTATTTGTTTTAGTTGTTGACAAGAAAGCTGTTATTGTTAACAAAAACTATTAAAAATCGTTTACTAATAAATCAAACTAATAAAATAAGAATTTTAAAGGGGAAAAAAACGTTTAATAAAATGAGCTGAATTACTAAAAATGTAAATAAAGCTAAACAGAAATAAAAAGGTAACATTATTTGAATTTAGTCATTTTGTTAAATATACCAGTATACAAGCAATACTTAAATAACTTGTTTAACGTTAATAACACCTGTCTGGGGATCATTTAGTCGCCTCACATTGAGATATTAAACACTAATAATCGAGTTACACCTCAGAAAGATGATCAAATAAACATTTCTCATGTAAAGTGAATAAATACAAAAGGAAACTGACTCACAATTCTGACTTTTTTACGAAAATACGAAAGGTAATTGCAACTTTTTCCTCAGAATTGGATTTTATAATCAACTTTTTTTCTCGCATTTGCGACTTGCAACTTGCGTTTATATCTCGCAATTCTGAGAAAGTTGCAAATGCGAGAAAAAAAGTTGATTATAAATTATAAAATCCAATTCTGAGGAAAAAACTGCAATTACCTTTCGTATTTTTGTATTCAGTGGCAAAAACAAGTTTAAATTGTTAATTTCAATTGAAGATCTATCAAATATCAAAGAAAACAAACACGTCGAAATAAAACTAATAAATATAAATATTAAAAAGGGGAAAAAATTAGAACTTAAATTTTCAATAAACATTCTATTTCGACTTGTTTCTCTCAAAACAACTTTATTCTCAACATTTTGCTTCTCTATTTTCGAGCTCTTGTTAAACCTAAACTGTTAAATGTCAACACAATAAGGGAAATTTGTATACTCGTTTATATACAAATTTGTATAGGACATTTATTGCTTATTCTTTTTAGTATTATTTTAAAAGCACACTCTAGATCAACGTTATGCGTCAGTGAGTCGATTCAGCGGTTCAGAGCGTTATGAATCAGTGAGTTGATTCAGCGGTTTGGAGCGTTATGAATCAGTGAGTTGATTCAGCGGTTCAGAGCGTTATGAATCAGTGAGTCGATTCAGCGGTTCAGAGCGTTATGAATCAGTGAGTCGATTCAGCGGTTCAGAGCGTTATGAATCATTGAGTCGATTCAGCGGTTTGGAGCGTTATGAATCAGTGAGTCGATTCAGCGGTTCAGAGTGTTATGAAGCAGTGAGTCGATTCAGCGGTTCAGAGCGTTATGAATCAGTGAGTCGTTTCAGCGGTTTGGAGCGTTATGAATCAGTGAGTCGATTCAGCGGTTTGGAGCGTTATGAATCAGTGAGTCGATTCAGCGGTTTGGAGCGTTATGAATCAGTGAGTCGATTCAGCTGTTTGAAGCGTTATGAATCAGTGAATCGATTCGGTTCAGAACCGAGTGAGTCGATTCAGCGGTTCAGAGCGTTATGAATCAGTGAGTCGATTCAGCGGTTCAGAGCGTTATGAATCAGTGAGTCGATTCAGCGGTTCAGAACATTATGAATCAGTGAGTCGATTCAGCGGTTCAGAGCGTTATGAGTCAGTGAGTCGATTCAGTGGTTTGAAGCGTTATGAGTCAGTGAGTCGATTCAGTGGTTCAGAGCGTTATGAATCAGTGAGTCGATTCAGCGGTTCAGAGCGTTATGAATCAGCGAGTCGATTCAGCGGTTTGAAGCGTTATGAATCAGTGAGTCGATTCAGCGGTTCAGAGCATTATGAGTCAGTGAGTCGATTCAGCGGTTCAGAGTGTTATGCGTCAGTGAGTCGATTCAGCGGTTTGAAGCGTTATGAATCAGTGAGTCGATTCAGCGGTTCAGAGCGTTATGCGTCAGTGAGTCTATTCAGAGCTTCAGAGCGTTATGAATCAGTGAGTCGATTCAGCGGTTCAGAGTGTTATGCGTCAGTGAGTCGATTCAGCGGTTCAGAGCGTTATGAATCAGTGAGTCGATTCAGCGGTTTGGAGCGTTATGAATCAGTGAGTCGATTCAGCGGTTCAGAGTATTATGAGTCAGTGAGTCGATTCAGTGGTTCAGAGCGTTATGAATCACTGAGTCGATTCAGCGGTTCAGAGCGTTATGAGTCAGTGAGTCAATTCAGCGGTTCAGAGTGTTATGAATCAGTGAGTCGATTCAGCGGTTTGGAGCGGTATGAATCAGTGAGTCGTTTCAGCGGTTTGGAGCGTTATGAATCAGTGAGTCGATTCAGCGGTTTGGAGCGTTATGAATCAGTGAGTCGATTCAGCGGTTTGGAGCGTTATGAATCAGTGAGTCGATTCAGCTGTTTGAAGCGTTATGAATCAGTGAATCGATTCGGTTCAGAACCGAGTGAGTCGATTCAGCGGTTCAGAGCGTTATGAATCAGTGAGTCGATTCAGCGGTTCAGAGCGTTATGAATCAGTGAGTCGATTCAGCGGTTCAGAACATTATGAATCAGTGAGTCGATTCAGCGGTTCAGAGCGTTATGAGTCAGTGAGTCGATTCAGTGGTTTGAAGCGTTATGAGTCAGTGAGTCGATTCAGTGGTTCAGAGCGTTATGAATCAGTGAGTCGATTCAGCGGTTCAGAGCGTTATGAATCAGCGAGTCGATTCAGCGGTTTGAAGCGTTATGAATCAGTGAGTCAATTCAGCGGTTCAGAGCATTATGAGTCAGTGAGTCGATTCAGCGGTTCAGAGTGTTATGCGTCAGTGAGTCGATTCAGCGGTTTGAAGCGTTATGAATCAGTGAGTCGATTCAGCGGTTCAGAGCGTTATGCGTCAGTGAGTCTATTCAGAGCTTCAGAGCGTTATGAATCAGTGAGTCGATTCAGCGGTTCAGAGTGTTATGCGTCAGTGAGTCGATTCAGCGGTTCAGAGCGTTATGAATCAGTGAGTCGATTCAGCGGTTTGGAGCGTTATGAATCAGTGAGTCGATTCAGCGGTTCAGAGTATTATGAGTCAGTGAGTCGATTCAGTGGTTCAGAGCGTTATGAATCACTGAGTCGATTCAGCGGTTCAGAGCGTTATGAGTCAGTGAGTCAATTCAGCGGTTCAGAGTGTTATGAATCAGTGAGTCGATTCAGCGGTTCAGAGCGTTATGAATCAGTGAGTCGATTCAGAGTTTCAGAGCGTTATGAATCAGTGAGTCGATTCAGCGGTTCAGAGCGTTATGAATCAGTGAGTCGATTCACCGGTTTGAAGTGTTATGAATCAGTGAGTCGATTCAGCGGTTTAAAGCGTTATGAATCAGTGAGTCGATTCAGCGGTTCAGAGCGTTATGAGTCAGTGAGTCGATTCAGCGGTTCAGAGCGTTTTGAATCAGTGAGTCGATTCAGAGTTTCAGAGCGTTATGAATCAGTGAGTCTATTCAGAGCTTCAGAGCGTTATGAATCAGTGAGTAGATTCAGCGGTTCAGAGTGTTATGCGTCAGTGAGTCTATTCAGAGGTTCAGAGCGTTATGAATCAGTGAGTAGATTCAGCGGTTCAGAGTGTTATGCGTCAGTGAGTCGATTCAGCGGTTCAGAGCGTTATGAATCAGTGAGTAGATTCAGCGGTTCAGAGTGTTATGCGTCAGTGAGTCGATTCAGCGGTTCAGAGCGTTATGAATCAGTGAGTAGATTCAGCGGTTCAGAGTGTTATGCGTCAGTGAGTCTATTCAGAGGTTCAGAGCGTTATGAATCAGTGAGTAGATTCAGCGGTTCAGAGTGTTATGCGTCAGTGAGTCGATTCAGCGGTTCAGAGTGTTATGTGTCAGTGAGTCGATTCAGCGGTTCAGAGCGTTATGAATCAGTGAGTCGATTCAGCGGTTTGGAGCGGTATGAATCAGTGAGTCGATTCAGCGGTTCAGAGTATTATGAGTCAGTGAGTCGATTCAGCGGTTCAGAGCGTTATGAATCACTGAGTCGATTCAGCGGTTCAGAGTGTTATGAATCAGTGAGTCGATTCAGCGGTTTGGAGCGGTATGAATCAGTGAGTCGATTCAGCGGTTTGGAGCGTTATGAATCAGTGAGTCGATTCAGCTGTTCAGAGCGTTATGAGTCAGTGAGTCGATTCAGCGGTTTGAAGTGTTATGAATCAGTGAGTCGATTCAGCGGTTCGGAGCATTATGAATCAGTGAGTCGATTCAGCGGTTCGGAGCGTTATGAGTCAGTGAGTCGATTCAGCGGTTCAGAGCGTTATGAATCAGTGAGCCGATTCAGAGTTTCAGAGCGTTATGAATCAGTGAGTCGATTCAGCGGTTTGAAGTGTTATGAATCAGTGAGTCGATTCAGCAGTTTGGAGCGTTATGAATCAGTGAGTCGATTCAGCTGTTTGAAGCGTTATGAATCAGTGAGTCGATTCAGCGGTTTGAAGTGTTATGAATCAGTGAGTCGATTCAGCGGTTCAGAGCGTTATGAATCAGTGAGTCGATTCAGCGGTTCGGAGCGTTATGAATCAGTGAGTCGATTCAGCGGTTCAGAGCGTTATGAGTCAGTGAGTCGATTCAGCGGTTCAGAGCGTTATGAATCAGTGAGCCGATTCAGAGTTTCAGAGCGTTATGAATCAGTGAGTCGATTCAGCGGTTTGAAGTGTTATGAATCAGTGAGTCGATTCAGCGGTTTGGAGCGTTATGAATCAGTGAGTCGATTCAGCGGTTTGAAGCGTTATGAATCAGTGAGTCGATTCAGCGGTTCAGAGCGTTATGAGTCAGTGAGTCGATTCAGCGGTTCAGAGCGTTATGAGTCAGTGAGTCGATTCAGCGGTTCAGAGCGTTATGAATCAGTGAGTCGATTCAGAGTTTCAGAGCGTTATGAATCAGTGAGTCGATTCAGCGGTTTGGATCGTTATGAATCAGTGAGTCGATTCAGCGGTTTGGAGCGTTATGAATCAGTGAGTCGATTCAGCGGTTCAGAGCGTTATGAATCAGTGAGTTGATTCAGCGGTTTGGATCGCCAAATTCACGTATTTCAGCAGTTTGACACGCGATCCGATTCATGAATCGACTCACTGACTCATAACGCTCTGAACCGCTGAATCGACTCACTGAGTCATAACGCTCTGAAACTTCATGATGCTGTTTTTTTAAATCGGTCATCACTATATTAAATCAAATCACTTTATTGTCACTCTACCATATGCACAAGTGCAACAGTAGGTGAAATTCTTAGGTGCAGTCCGAGCAACATAGCAGTCATGACATGACATGTACAACATTTAAAGCAACAACAGATTACACATCTGATGCGCACACAATTACTCACAGCACAGTATACACTACAATAAACAATAAATAATTTACACAATGTGAGTGTAGTTCTCACAGCTTTAAACAATATACACATACTTACAATATACATATACTTTAAACAGTATACACTAAACATACATTAAACAATAACAGTATACATTAAGCTATAGTAATAATATACAATGTACAGTATACAATATGTTCACAAATTGAAATCCAAAGTGCAATAGATGCTGTATGATAAATAAATGTGTATATAATGTGTGTGTATCTACAGTGGGTTGTGCTGAGTGATATTCTGTCCAGTGTGTGTTATGATCCTGATGGATCAGGAGTTAAGTAGTCTGATTGCTTGTGGGAAGAAGCTGTTCTGGAGTCGGCTGGTGCGTGTTCTGATGCTGCGGTACCGTCTGCCTGATGGCAGCAGTGAGAGCAGCCCATGGCTCGGGTGGCTAGAGTCTCTGATGATCCTCAGAGCTCTCTTCACACACCGCCTGGCGTAAATGTCCTGGAGGGAGGGAAGCTCACCTCCGATGATGCAGCTGGCCGTGCGCACTACCCTTTGCAGGGCCTTGCGGTTGCGGGCGGTACTGTTGCCGTACCAGGTGGTGATGCAGCCAGTCAGCAGGCTCTCTATGGTGCAGGTGTAGAAGCGTGTGAGGATGTGGCGGTTCATTCCAAACCTCCTCAGCCGTCGCAGGAAGAAAAGGCGCTGATGAGCCTTCTTCACAACGGCCTCGGTGTGGACAGACCATGAGAGTTCCTCTGTGATGTGGACACCGAGGAACTTGAAGCTGCTGACTCTCTCCACCGGTGCTCCATCGATGGTGATGGGGCGGTGTTCTCTCTCATTCCTCCTGAAGTCGACCACCAGCTCCTTGGTCTTGCTGACGTTGAGGGAGAGGTTGTGCTCCTGACACCACCGTGTCAGAGTGTGCACCTCCTCTCTGTAGGCCGTTTCATAATTGTCAGTGATGAGACCTACCACCGTCGTATCGTCAGCAAACTTGATGATGGTGTTGGAGCTGTGGGTTGCCACACAGTCATGTGTGTACAAGGAGTACAGGAGTGGGCTGAGAACACAGCCCTGAGGGGCTCCAGTGTTGAGAGTCAGTGATGATGAGATGTTACTGCCCATTCTGACCACCTGGCGTCTGTTTGACAGGAAGTCCAGGATCCAGCTGCATAACAGGCTGTTTAAGCCTAGAGCCCGGAGTTTCATGTCAAGTATGGAGGGCACAATGGTGTTGAATGCTGAGCTGTAGTCTACAAACAGCATTCTCACATACGTGTTCCTCTTTTCCAGGTGGGAGAGAGCAGTGTGAATTGTGGATGAAATGGCATCATCAGTGGAGCGGTTTGTGCGGTATGCAAACTGCAGTGGGTCCAGTGAGGGGGGGAGAACAGAGCAGATATGGTTTCTGACTAGTCTCCCCAAGCATTTACTGATGATGGGGGTCAGAGCAACAGGACGCCAGTCGTTTAAGCAGGTGGTTTTTGACTGCTTAGGTACAGGAACAATGGTGGACGTTTTAAAGCATGTGGGGACCACAGACAGGGAGAGGGACAGGTTAAAAATGTCCGTGAAAACTCCAGCCAGTTGGTGCGCGCACGCTCTGATCACGCGGCCCGGAATGCCGTCTGGACCCGCAGCTTTACGGACGTTCACCCGCCGGAAGGATCGGGTTACATCCGCTAAAGATACGGAGAGTGAACTAACCTCTGCATCTTCAGCCACGAGCTCTCTCTCCGCGAGGGCGGTGTTAGTTCCCTCAAAGCGAGCATAGAAGGTGTTGAGCTCGTCCGGGAGAGAGGCAGCGGTATTCACGGTGGAGTTTGTGTTCCCTTTGTAGTCCGTGATGGTGTTAATTCCCCGCCACATGCTTCTAGAGTCGGTGGTGTTGAACTGTCCTTCAATCTTGTCCCTGTACTGGCGTTTTGCTGCTCTGATGGTTTTCCGGAGGGCATAACTTGCTCCTCCGCATTACCGGAGTTAAAAGTGAAGGTCCGCGCATTGAGTGCCGTGCGAACATTCCCATTTAGCCACGGCTTCTGGTTTGGGTACAGCCGAATTGTTTTGGTCGGAACAACGTCTTCTACGCACTTCCTGATGAAACACGTTACACTATCAGCGTAAACCTCGATGTCGTCATCAGAGGCCGACCGGAACATCTCCCAGTCCGCGTGATCAAAACAGTCCTGTAGCATAGAGTCCGATTGGTCCGACCAGCACTGGATGGTTCTGAGGGCGGGTGCTTCCTGTTTCAGCCTCTGCCTATAAGCGGGCAAAAGTAGAATGGAAGCGTGATCTGATTTGCCGAATGGTGGGCGTGGGAGGGACTTGTAACCATCCTTGAAGGGGGAGTAGCAGTGATCTAAGACGCGGTTCCCTCGCATGTTGATGTTAACATGTTGGTGGTATTTAGGTGCAATGCGTTTGAAGTTGGCTTTGTTAAAGTCCCCGGTCACAATAAACGCAGCCTCAGGATGCGCGGTTTCCTGCTCACTCACTGTCCTATACAGTTCCTTTAGTGCCTGGTCTGTGTCGGCTTGTGGGGGAATATACACAGCTGTGATGATGACCGCTGTGAATTCCCTCGGTAGCCAGAATGGTCGGCACAGAACCATGAGAAGTTCCAGATCAGGAGAACAGAAAGACTTGATAGAATGTACGTTCCTTTGATCACACCAGGATCTGTTGATCATAAAACATACACCCCCGCCTTTGCTTTTCCCTGAGAGATCTTTTTCTCTGTCCATTCGGTGCACGGAGAACCCCGCGGTTTCGATGGCCGAATCTGGAATCTCAGCGGACATCCAAGTTTCTGTGAGGCAGATAATGCAGCAGTCCCTCGTCTCTCGTTGGAAAGAGATCCGCGCTCTCAGCTCGCAGAGTTTATTATCCAGAGACTGAACATTAGCCAGTAAAATACTGGGAAGCGGGGGTCGGTTTGCGCGGCGTCTTACTCTGATGAGCACGCCGGCTCTCTTCCCCCTTCTCCGGCTGCGTTTCCGCGGTCGGGCCGCCCATACAAAAGGTTCCGCTGCCGTGTTTGTAAGCAGCGTGTCGTCGTTGATGAATTTAAAGTCCGGTTTTCGGTGTGCGATTGCCGAACCAATGTCCAAAAGTGTCTGTCTGTCGTACGTAGTAAGGCAGACAACATCCAAGACAAAAAACACAAAAACTGTAAACAGAACAAACCAAAAACTACAATGTTTCAGCAGAGCTCGCGACGTAGCGGCCATCCTCTGCGCCATCTTGACTCTATCTTGAGCAGCGAGTGGTAGCCAGTGCAGGGAGATGAAGAGAGGTGTGACGTGGGTCCTTTTGGGCTCGTTGAAGACAAGACGTGCTGCTGCATTCTGGATCATTTGAAGTGTTTGGATCGCACGAGCGGAGTCCAGCCAGAAGCGCATTACAGTAGTCAAGTCTAGAAATAACTAGGGCCTGGACAAGAAGCTGTGTTGCGTGCTCTGTTAGGAACGGTCTAATCTTCCTGATGTTGTGGAGCGCAAACCGGCATGAGCGAGCTGTCTTAGAAATGTGTTCTCTGAAGGACAGCTGGTCATCAAATGTTACTCCAAGATTTCTGACTGACTCTGATGGGGAAATCAAGGATGTACCTAACTGGATGGTGAAGTCATGTTGTATGGTGGGACTGGCGGGGAAGATGAGAAACTCAGTCTTTGCCAGGTTGAGCTGCAGGTGATGTTTTCTCATCCATGCAGAGATGTCAGCCAGACATCTGGAGATTCGTGCAGCTACTGTGGGGTCGTCTGGGTGAAATGAAAGGTAGAGCTGAGTGTCATCAGCATAGCAGTGGTATGAGAAGCCATGTGCCTGAATGATGGGTCGAAGTAGTGTAGATGGAGAAGAGGAGAGGACCAAGCACTGAGCCCTGGGGAACCCCAGTGGTCAGTTGATGTGCTTGGGATTCCTCTCCTCTCCAGGCAACCTTGAAAGACCGACCTGTGAGATAGGACTCAAACCAAAGGAGTGGAGTCCCTGTGATGCCCAGTGATGAGAGGGTGGACAGAAGAATCTGATGATTGACCGTGTCAAAGGCCGCAGATAGATCGAGCAGGACGAGGACTGATGATTTGGAGTCAGCTTTAGCTATCCGCAGGGTTTCAGTGACCGACAGTAGTGCAGTCTCTGTGGAGTTGCCGCTTTTGAAACCTAGTTTCAAATAGTTTAGAACACACAGAACAGAACAGTTAAGTGAAATTAGGAAACATTTAAGAGATCATTAATTGAGTTGTATAAGTTAGTTACATTTCTACATACATTTTATTCTCATGTCACAAGTAATATAAAGGTTTATTTTGATCTGTTTTACATGATTCTTTTGTAGTGTGGTTTTCAGTGAATTATACTAAAAAAATATCGTCACCTGAGTACATTAGCCCACTTCTTCTCGACGCTTTTTCCTGATGGTTTATAGAACAAATACTCTGAGTCCCCCTCTGTCGCTTCAAAGAACAGCACAACGGCGAGCGCGTCAAGTATAAACGCCCTCGTCCGTTTGGGGAGGAGCGTGCGCAGTCAGCGGAGGCTCGCGCTGCGGAGACAGGCCAAAGTATAAACAAGGCTTCAGCCACGCCCACTCGCAAAGCAGACAGCCACGCCTTTACTACCGCGGGCGTTTTTCTCCACATTTTTTTTTATTCTAATATTAATTTTCACCTTCGAAATTAGTTTTTTTTTTAACTATTCGAATATATATTCAAATGTAGAATATTCGTTGACAGCCCTAATGTGGACATAGCTTAACTCCATCCATAATGTTTTGTTCCTTTCAGATGACAACAGCGGTTCATCTTCTGACGGATCAACATCAAAAGATCAGCCGACGGCCAAGAGATTTTCCTGCATCACCTGCGGGAAAACATTGAGCTCACAGGGACATTTAGCGAGACATGAGCGAAGACACACAGAACAGAAAGACTTCACCTGTGACCGTAGCTTTCTTACCTTAAAAATAAGGAGACTCCATTTAAAAGAGCACAGCGTGAAGAAGCTGTTTCACTGCGAACAGTGCGGGAAGGATTTCAGCATTAAAGGAAATTTTGTTGTTCATAAGCGAATCCACACGGGCGAAAGACTGTTCAAGTGCCCTCACTGCGAGAAAAGATTCATATACTCATCCCATCTGAAGAAACATGTGCATGTTCACACCAATGAGAGGCCGTACCAGTGCAGCGAATGTGGGAAAACCTTTACAAACTCAAGTGCTCTAAAGTTACACCAAAGAATTCACTCTTAGGAGACTCCGTATCAGTGCAAACACTGTGATAAACGATTCCGTCACAAATATTATTGGATTTGTCATGAGAGGATTCACACTGGAGAGAAACTGTACCTTTGCTCCGTCTGCGGGAAGAGCTTTTATAATCCGACTCAATTTGGACTTCATCTGAGAGTTCACACTGGAGAAAGACCGTATCACTGTAGCGTTTGTGGGAAGAGTTTCAGTAAACATAATACTTTACAAAAACACAAGAGGATTCAAACAGGAGAAAGACCATACAAGTGCTCACACTGTGACAAGACATTTGCTCGATCAGACGTCCTGAAGACTCATGAGCGAGTTCATACCGGAGAGAAACCTTACCACTGCTCCATCTGCGGCGAGAGATTCGCTTATTTAGGGGGTTTTCAGACCCACCAGAAGAAACACGCTAAAGAACAAACTGCTCCAGAATCATCATAATGTCTTCTCATGCCTTGATTAGCGCCCTCTGCAGGCATTTGTTATAATACATAATGCACAAAAGTTGATTATGTTTGTTGCTTTATGTATTTTAGCAGTGTGGTTCAATAAAACCATATGCATACTTGCTTTTGATTCTTATTTGAACCCCATTGTTATTATATTTGAAGTCTTAGGACACTTTCACCACTGTGGCCTTCAGATGAGCTCAAGAACAGTGTGGAGTATGGAGGGGAGAGCCATTTCCATGGCCGAGCAGCTCATCCAAGCCTTACATCACCAAGTGTAATGCAAAGCGTGGGGTAAAGCGCGCCACCACTGGAGTCAAGAGCAGTGGAGACGTGTTCTCTGAGTGACCAATCACGTCAGAAAAAGAAAGTACACCCTCTTTGAATTGACCTATCGGTAAGCCCCTCCCCTCAAACGCTGATGAGCCAATGGCAGTTGAGTATTAGTTGCACGGGACTGGAACTCAGACATCTTTAGGTTTCAGCTCCATAGAGAAACATTGGAAAATCCATATTCATAATTCGTAATCATAATTTTGATCAGACATATAATTTCAAATCATTTTTTTTTATTTCGACTAAAGTAATTTTTTTTTTCTTATGTGGCGGAAATGATGATTATACAACTGTTAAATTTGAATTGTGCCTGTCATTCTGCTCATATACTCATTTTCATTTACAGAGTACATGTGTGTGAATGAACTGGTTAAAAGGGGGACTTTGTTCAAGATTAACCGTTGAGTAAGTATAACTATTGTATGTTGTACTCACAGTTGTGCTGGTGTGTGGAAATCTGCATAAATATCACAGAAGAAAGATGTGTGTCTGATTTTTACTTGAGCCCACATGAAAAAAGACTATACTAGGGTACAGGGGTGTTCAAACTAGGGTCCGGGGACCTCCAGAGGGTTCTAAGGGGTCCCCAGAAAATTTCAGGGAATAAAACGACAAAGCAAAAATGGATAAAGTCTACCGAATATTCTAACGGTTTCTCTCCTTTCTTGCTGTTTACATACTTTCCAGAATTGTATACGTTTGCTTTGTATCTTTCTAGATTTTCTTTCTATAGTCCTCTATCTCGCTCGCTGGGGTTGTGAGGTAGTTTTCTTAACGCAGTACATAAGCTGCTTACATACATTTATTGTGAAAATTGCTTATACAAATAATTTTTAATTGAAAATACATGCAATATTTAAGTATAGCCAATTTAAGTTGGGAAATAATATTATATTTATAATGTCACACTTACAATTGATCTAGTTTAAATGTTTTTTTTTTTTTCATGTATAAAAATAGATGGATTTTAGAAAGGGGGTCATATTATATTAGGGGGTCCTTGACATCATAAAGTTTGAAAACTAACCATGGTTTTATTGTAGTATAAATGTACTAACCATGTTTTTTTGGCTAATTGAATACCATTTATATAACTACAGTTCTCTTACGAGAGGTTCTCTCGTATTGCGTAAGTTCCTTACGCTACGGGAAAGTATTCTTTCTTCGAGATTTCTGAAAAACCCAAAATTATCCTTAATTTTGTAACATTGTCAACGCAGTGCGGCAGCCTGGCAGACCATAGCAGGCTATTCCAGCGTGCTATTGGCTGCTCTGCTGGCAACTGCAGCAGCCTATCGGTGAGCCCGCGTGACGTGGCGACCAATGAGGGCGCTTCGCGCCCACCTGGCTTCATTTGCCTACAGGTGGGGCGTGGCCACGTGTATATAAGCAGGGCTCACGGGCTGCATATTCGATTTTCTTTTCTTCAGCGAAGCCCTTCGCATCGCTGGATCTGGAACCCGCTGCCGTGACCGCGCAGACAAGCAAGCAGAGGACAGCGCCTGAGGAAGCCGGCAGCATCGCGCCACCTTCAGCCATCCGTGCCTGCTCTGCTATCCGGCAGCCCATATCCTTTACGCTCAAAAGTGTTGTCGCCGCTGCGTCACACTTTTTCACAAAAAGAGCCGAGCGTTGATTCAAATGTCTCGTTCCACCTGCGGCTCGTGTCACGCGCAGCTCAGCTCCGGGGACCGCCACGTGATCTGCGCTCTCTGCCTGGGCCGTGATCACGCCGCCGCCGCACTCCTCGCCGGCGGATGCCAAGAGTGCGAAGAACTGACGATGTCAACCCTGCGGGCTCGACTCGTCCTGTTCGATGATGATATCCCTCCAGTCCCTGCCACGCCGCGCAGAAAGAAGCGCCGCTCGCAGCGGACTCCGGAGTTCGCCGAGAGAAGCTCGCCGGAACCCAGGCCGCCATTTCTGTTGCCGCCTCCGGGGATGAGGCGGATGCGGCCGCGGAACGCGCCGACAGCTGCTCCATCATGGCTTCCGACAGCGAGGACTGGTCTTCCGCGACCTCTTCAGTCCGGGGCTCCGGACGCTCTCGAGCGGGTGAGGACGCCGAACTTTTGCGCCTTCTCACCCGGGCTGTCGAGCAGCTAGGCCTCGAATGGGCCCCGCCCAAGGTGGCAGCGCCGAACCGACTTGACGGATGCTTCCTAAACAGTCGCCGCCGTGCGCCCACCTCCAGGACTGCACCCTTTCTGCCGGAGCTTCACGAGGAGCTCGCAAAGTCCTGGAACGCGCCATTCTCCGCGAGGGTCTCGTCTCAGGCTTCTTCGACGCTCTCACAAGTTGACGGCGCGGCCGAGAAAGGCTACAACGCTATCCCTCCGGTGGAAGAGGCGGTCGCAGCGCACCTTTGCCCGCCTTCTGGTTGGTGCTCAAAGGCTGCCCTCCCGTCTAAGGCCTGCAGAGTGACGTCATCGCTGATCGGCCGCGCTTTCGCTGCCTCCGGTCAAGCTGCGTCCGCTCTGCACTCTATGGCCGTGCTGCAAATCCTCCAAGCTAATCTCCTCCGCGACCTGGACGAGAAATGCTGTGACGCTGAGTTAATCACGGATTTGCGAAGCGCGACGGATCTCTCCCTTCGCGCCACCAAGACAGCAGCACAGGCCCTCGGACGCTCTATGGCCTCCCTCACGGTAGCTGAGCGCCACCTCTGGCTCACGCTCGCGGACATGCGAGAAACAGAGCGCGCGGCCTTCCTAAATGCCCCGCTCTCCCCGTCTGGGCTCTTTGGACCAGCGGTCAAGGGGATCGTCGACGTTTCTCCGAAGTGCAGAAAACGACGCAGGCCATGAACCTTTTCCTGCCTCGACGCCCCGGCGCTAGCAATAGCTCCGTTGCTCGCCGTCCTCGTGACCAGCCAGCAACGAGCTCCGCGCAGCGCCCAGCGCGGCCCCCTTCGTCTCAGCGAAGACCGAGCGGCCGCCCCAGATCGCGCTCTTCCAGCCGTGGTAAGCCGCCTCCACCTCGGGGCCCCCGGCCTAGGATCGCGCTGAAGCCCGAGCCTCCAAAGCCCTCCTAGCCAGAGGCAAGAAACGACGGTTAAGTCCCGCCGCGGCCGGACCACCGTCAAAACTCTCTTTCCTGTCAGCCCCCACCACTGTGGCTGCTGCAGATGGATTTCACGCAGCCAACGAGCCGGCAAAAATGCCTTCTCGCCTGTCAATAACCGCCGTTTTTACGGCGAACCAGAGAAATCACAAAAGTTGCATTATTTCTGGCTGCACGGCTCACGCCGTATGTGTTTCAAATGCAGTAAATGTGCCCACTTTTCTGTGTTCACCCCTGCACACAAGCACTATAAACCCCGTGTCCCCCACTCACATAAAGCGGCCACCGGCCGCTCGAGTGCTAGAGTTAGGTCACGTGTCCGCTTGTTTGCGTCCACGACTAACCACCACACGCGCTGTCACACAGCCACTCTTAACCGGTCATGTTCCACGCGTAAGAGTTGTGCCCGCTCAAACGCGCTCACACATTTTCGCGAACATTATGCCTCAGGCGCCACGCGCCGCGCCACACACCATTTGTTTTCCGCCCAGGGTGGCCGGAGCGATTAGTGTAGGGCCGCACACAAGCCACTCCCCGCTCGAAGCGGCAGAGATGCAGTGTGTAGGGCGGCCAGCCATCGCGAGCGATCGGCTGGCCCACAGCACAGAGAGCGCGCGCACTGCGCCCGCCCCTCCTATACAGGCCGTCAAACCCGCGAAGCGCGGCGTTTCGAGCCCGGAGGCCGTTCTATCCCGTGTGGCGCACGCGAGAGCGTGGGAAGCCATTCCAGGTGTATCAGAATGGGTGCTGAAAACAGTGAAGCACGGCTACACTCTGCAGTTCGCTCGCCGCCCTCCGCGCTTCTCAAATCAAATCAAAATCAAATCACTTTATTTGTCACTCTACATATGCACAAGTGCAACAGTTGGTGAAATTCTTAGGTGCAGTTCCGAGCAACATAGTAGTCATGACATGACATGTACAACATTTAAAGCAGCATCAGATTACACATCTGATGCGCACACAATTACTCACAGCACAGTATACACTACAATGAACAATAAATAATTTACACAATGTGAGTGTAGTTCTCACAGCTTTAACCAATATACACATACTTACAATATACATATACTTTAAACAATATACACTAAACATACACTAAACAATATACATTACGCTATAATAGTAATAATAATATACAATGTACAGTATAAAATATTATTCACAGATTGAAAAATTGAAATCCAAAGTGCAATAGATGCTGTATGATAAATAAATGTGTATATAATGTGTGTGTATCTACAGTGGGTTGTGCTGAGTGATATTCTGTCCAGTGTGTGTTATGATCCTGATGGATCAGGAGTTGAGTAGTCTAATTGCTTGTGGGAAGAAGCTGTTCTGAAGTCGGCTGGTGCGTGTTCTGATGCTGCGGTACCGTCTGCCTGATGGCAGCAGTGAGAGCAGTCCATGGTTCGGGTGGCTAGAGTCTCTGATGATCCTCTGAGCTCTCTTCACACACCGCCTGGCGTAAATGTCCTGGAGGGAGGGAAGCTCACCTCCGATGATGCAGCTGGCCGTGCGCACTACCCTTTGCAGGGCCTTGCGGCTGCGGGCGGTACTGTTGCAGGTGGTGATGCAGCCAGTCAGCAGACTCTCTATGGTGCAGGTGTAGAAGCGTGTGAGGATGTGGCGGTTCATTCCAAACCTCCTCAGCCGTCGCAGGAAGAAAAGGCGCTGATGAGCCTTCTTCACAACGGCCTCGGAGTGGACGGACCATGAGAGTTCCTCTGTGATGTGGACACCGAGGAACTTGAAGCTGCTGACTCTCTCCACCGGTGCTCCATCGATGGTGATGGGGTGGTGTTCTCTCTCATTCCTCCTGAAGTCGACCACCAGCTCCTTGGTCTTGCTGACGTTGAGGGAGAGGTTGTGCTCCTGACACCACCGTGTCAGAGTGTGCACCTCCTCTCTGTAGGCCGTTTCATCATTGTCGGTGATAAGACCTACCACCGTCGTATCGTCAGCAAACTTGATGATGGTGTTGGAGCTGTGGGTTGCCACACAGTCATGTGTGTACAGGGAGTACAGGAGTGGGCTGAGAACGCAGCCCTGAGGGGCTCCAGTGTTGAGAGTCAGTGATGATGAGATGTTACTGCCCATTCTGACCACCTGGCGTCTGTTTGACAGGAAGTCCAGGATCCAGCTGCATAACAGGCTGTTTAAGCCTAGAGCCCGGAGTTTCCCGTCAAGTATGGAGGGCACAATGGTGTTGCATGCTGAGCTGTAGTCCACAAACAGCATTCTCACATACGTGTTCCTCTTTTCCAGGTGGGAGAGAGCAGTGTGTATAGTGGATGAAATGGCATCATCCGTGGAGCGGTTTGTGCGGTATGCAAACTGCAGTGGGTCCAGTGAGGGGGGGAGAACAGAGCAGATGTGGTTTCTGACTAGTCTCTCAAAGCATTTACTGATGATGGGGGTCAGAGCAACAGGACGCCAGTCGTTTAAGCAGGTGGTTTTTGACTGCTTAGGTACAGGCACAATGGTGGACGTTTTAAAGCATGTGGGGACCACAGACAGGGAGAGGGACAGGTTAAAGATGTCCGTGAAGACTCCAGCCAGTTGGTGCGCGCACGCTCTGATCACACGGCCGGGAATGCCGTCTGGGCCCGCTGCTTTACGGACGTTCACCCGCCGGAAGGATCGGGTTACATCCGCGACAGATACAGAGAGTGCACTAACCTCTGCATCTTCAGCCACGAGCTCTCTCTCCGCGAGGGCGGTGTTAGTTCCCTCAAAGCGAGCATAGAAGGTGTTGAGCTCGTCCGGGAGAGAGGCAGCGGTGTTCACGGTGGAGTTTGTGTTCCCTTTATAGTCCGTGATGGTGTTAATTCCCCTCCACATGCTTCTGGAGTCGGTGGTGTTGAACTGTCCTTCAATCTTGTCCCTGTACTGCCGTTTTGCTGCTCTGATGGTTTTCCGGAGGGCATAACTTGCTTGTTTATGCTCCTCCGCGTTACCGGAGTTAAAAGTGAAGGTCCGCGCATTGAGTGCCGCGCGAACATCCCCATTTAGCCACGGCTTCTGGTTTGGGTACAGCCGAATTGTTTTGGTCGGAACAACGTCATCTACGCACTTCCTGATGAAACACGTTACGCTATCAGCGTAAACCTCGATGTCGTCATCAGAGGCCGACCGGAACATCTCCCAGTCCGCGTGATCAAAACAGTCCTGTAGCATAGAATCTGATTGGTCCGACCAGCACTGGATGGTTCTGAGGGCGGGTGCTTCCTGTTTGAGTCTTTGCCTATATGCGGGCAAAAGTAGGATGGAAGCGTGATCTGATTTGCCAAATGGTGGGCGCGGGAGGGACTTGTAACAATCCTTGAAGGGGGAGTAACAATGATCCAGAACACGGTTCCCTCGCGTGTTGAAGCTAACATGTTGGTGGTATTTGGGTGCGATGCGCTTGAAGTTGGCTTTGTAAAGTCCCCAGTCCTGCTCATGCGTGTTTATGACGTGTTACTGTGTGTGTGTGTGTGTGTGTGTGTGTCCTAGCTGAACTCGTATCCTCGGCTGAGAGAAGAGACGGAGAGAATCGTCACCACATACGTCAGAGAGAGAGAGAGCAAAACTAAAGACCAGGTGCGTGTTCCCGAACCTCCTCCTGTTATCCCGTCACACTCATTCATTCATTCACACCTGTGTGTGTGTGTGTGTCGCAGGTGATGCTGCTGATCGACATCGAGCTCTCCTACATCAACACCAACCACGAGGACTTCATCGGTTTTGCCAAGTGAGTGCCCTCTGCCCTCTGTTGACCTCTGGTTTCAGTGGCAGCGTCTAACCGCAGTGTGTTTCAGCGCGCAGCAGCGGAGCGCCGCCGTCAGCAAGAAGAGGGCCATGCCCAACCAGGTACAGCAGCACCAGCTCACGCGCCGGCCCATTGGTCCACTCCCCCGCCTCATTATCATATCCCCTCCCCCTGCTGCAGGTGATCAGACGCGGTTGGCTCACCATCAACATCAGCATCATGAAGGGCGGGTCCAAGGACTACTGGTTCATCCTGACCGCAGAGTCTCTGTCCTGGTACAAGGACGAGGAGGTGTGTGTGTGTGTGTGTGTGTTTAGATGTGTATTCTTTATCTTTTGTGGAAATAAAACGTGTGTGTGTGTGTGTGTGTGTGTGTGTGTGTGTGTGTGTGTGTTTTCCAGGAGAAAGAGAAGAAGTTCATGCTGCCTCTGGATAACCTGAAGCTCAGAGACGTGGAGAAAGGGTTCATGTCCACCAAACACACCTTTGCCATATTCAACACTGAGCAGCGGTAAAGATCAATAATCATAATCATAATCACAATAAACCGGCTGTTGTCAACCAAAATAAAGGTTTGATGGTTTAACACTTGAAAATTAAGAAATTAAGACGAATATAAATATTAGTATTTAAATTTTTTTTTAAAGTGGTACTGTAAAGTTAATTTGATATTTTTACATTCATTATTTAATCTTATGATAAATTAATAGATATACTTTTATGATATTATATGAACAAATATTTCATAATATTATATAAGTAAATAAATATATTATACATGTATAACATTGTATGAATAAATACGTAAATTAATGAATTTGACATTTATAATAATATATTAACCAATTAAATAATGGATATAAATAATATATATGTATAATATTATATGAATAAAATATATACTTGTATTTTATTATTATAAACACATTTGGATAAATGTAGTAATTTAGTATATATATACATAAAAGATAACAATAATTGAAACAAATATTATCATTTTAGTTTAACTCTTTTTATTGATGCTTTTCATTGAAAGATAAATTATAATTACAGTGGGGCATAAAAGTATTTAGTCAGACACCAATTGTGCAAGTTCTCCCACTTAAAAGATGAGCGAGGCCTGTAATCTTCATCATAGGAACACTTCAACTATGAGAGACAGAATGAGGAAAAAAAACATTGTCTGATATTTAAAGAATTTATTTGCAAATTATGGTGGAAAAATAAGTATTTGGTCAATAACAAAAGTTTGTTATATAACCTTTGTTGGCAATGACAGAGGTCAAACGTTTTCTGTAAGTCTCCACAAGGTTTTTCCTCACTGCTGCTGGTAGTTTGGCCCACTCCTCCACGCAGATCTCCTCTAGAGCAGTGATCGCTGGGAAACACAGATTTTCAACTCCCTCCAAAGATTTTCTATGGGGTTGAGATCTGGAGACTGGCTAGGCCACTCCAGGACCTTGAAATGCTTCTCACAAAGCCACTCCTTCGGTGCCCGGGCGGTGTGTTTGGGATTATAGTCATGCTGAAAGACCCAGCCACGTTTCATCTTCAATGCCCTTGCTGATGGAAGGAGGTTTTTACTCAAGGCCCCATTCATTCTTTCCTTTACACGGATCAGTCGTCCTGGTCCCTTTGCAGAAACAGCCCCAAAGCATGATGTTTCCACCCCCATGCTTCACAGTAGACGTCTTCATGGGTCCAAAAATTCATACCTGAACCCGTAGAGACCTGTAATGTGCTAAACAGAACCGACCGGACCCGTCTATTATTTAAAAGCTGGAACCGAACCTGGCGTGAAGACACAGCTTATTCCATGCTTAATTCACTCATCATTTCAGCTTTAAAAGTCCACTTCATGTCCCAGTGACGGATGACAAATGCGTCTTTGCAGATTTGCATTTCGACTCGAGTTAACTCGCATAATAACTTTGACTGTTTGCCTTTTTGAACTATAATAACGATTGCTCGTTCGATCATCTCTGTGAGCCGAGTCTGACCACCAAAACTTTAAGATTAAACAAGACGGTTCATTCATATTATTATTAATAATCAGTCACAGCGGAAGCTCGGGTTGCCATAGAAACGACACGCGCTTGAGACCGCACATGCGTGTTAGCTGGAGCAACAGTTCAGTTTGTGTGGCAGTTCACCTGAGATTGTGTTGCTGATTTTCAAACTTCAACAGTGCGTCACACGTAATACACTTGACAGCAATGACTTTTTTCTCATGTTTGTCCACAATATGCATGAAGGATGCCCAGACAGAAGATGGCCAAATATATTCTTTATATTCGTTGGTTATATTCGTTGGTTTTTAGCTTTTTTCGCACATTACTCATGAAGGCATCCATTATTACCGTGTGCTTGCAGACAGAGACAGAGACAGAGACAGAGACAGAGACAGATCGCTCGTGTTCTTTCTTTTTTAAAACCTTAATTCCCGGCTCACACTTTTCTTATCCTAATTATACCAATTGCAAGTTACAAAAAACACACAAGCAGTGCTGACTGACTCTGAACACGGGCAGGTGTTCTCCTTGTATTACACACAATGTTAAACAGACCCGGGACCCGAAGTAATAGATTGGGACCCGACCCGGACCCGGCTGATCATTTAAAATATAGACCCGAACCCGTAACGGGTCCACAGGTCTCGGGGGCTCCGTGAAGACCTCTGCTTCACAGTAGGGATGGTGTTCTTTGGATGCAACTCAGCATTCCTTCTCCTCCAAACACGACAAGTTGAGTTTTTCCCAAAAAGTTGTATTTTGGTTTCATCTGATCATATGACGTTCTCCCAATCCTCTTCTGGATCATCCAAATGCTCTCTAGCAAACTTCAGACGGGCCCGGACATGTCCTGGCTTAAGCAGGGGGACACGTCTGGCCCTGGCGGGGAGTGTGTTACTGATGGTGGCCTTTGTTACTTTGTTCCCAGCTCTCTGCAGGTCATTCACTAGGTCCCCCGTGTGGTTCTGGGATTTTTGCTCACCGTTCTTGTGATCATTTTGACCCCACGGGGTGAGATCTTGCGCGGTGCAGGTCTACAGTTCTGTTTCTGGTGTCCTTTGACAGCTCTTTGGTCTTGGCCATAGTGTAGTTTGGAGTCTGACTGTTCGAGGTTGTGGACAGGTGTCTTTTATACTGATATTGAGTTCAAACAGGGGCCATTAATACAGGGAACGAGTGGAGGACAGAAGAGCCTCTTAAAGAAGAAGTTACAGGTCTGTGAGAGACAGAAATCTTGCTTTTTTGTAGGTGACCAAATACTTATTTTCCACCATAATTTCAAATAAATTCTTTAAAAATCAGACAATGTGATTTTCTGGATTTCTTTTTCTCATTGTCTCTCATAGTTCTCAAGTGTACCTATGATGAAAATTACAGGCCTCTCTCATCTTTGTAAGTGGGAGAACTTTTTTGCCCCACTGTACATGTTAACAGTAATCAAGATAACAGAAAGCAGAAATATTCATAATATCTGTAAATCACATTGACCCTCTGGTGCTCTTCGGTCATTTCTGACCGGAACATTTTCTGTTTTGAAATTTTAAAAATCACAGCTTCATCGGAATGATATGAAACTTGGTGACTTTTCTAGCTTTAGGTATGTAAACACAAAAAAGTGGGGTCATGATTCGAGCATGCTAATTATTCATTAAAAAAAAGTAGCGTTCATTGTCTTCGGTCATAAATGAATGGGAAATCGGCAAAAACACAAAAATTCTCTGAATATTTGTGTGTACAATCTACAAATCGGCCACAATGCTGAAAAAAAGTACACAGCAGTGAAGGGGTGACACTCTAAAACATCAAGAGTGTGATATTGACACACACACACACACACACACACCTATGAAAAACTGAACCTATCTAGCTTCATCAGAATGATATGAAACTTGGTGACTTTTCTAGCATTAGGGATGTAAACACAAATAAATTGAGGGCATGATTCGAGCATGCTAAGTGGTCATAAAGAAAATACTCCCACTTGTGCTCTTCGGTCAAAAATGACCACCATAGGAAATGAATGGGAAATCTGCAAAAACACAAATTCCTACAAGGAATCCATACTAAACAATAATAAACTCCTGCAGATCCGTAACTCCTGCAGATCCGTAACTCCTGAAGATCCGTAACTCCTGCAGATCCGTCACTCCTGCAGATCCGTAACTCCTGCAGATCCGTCACTCCTGCAGATCCGTCACTCCTGCAGATCCGTAACTCCTGCAGATCCGTAACTCCTGCAGATCCGTCACTCCTGCAGATCCGTAACTCTGCAGATCCGTAACTCCTGCAGATCCGTAACTCCTGCAGATCCGTCACTCCTGCAGATCCGTAACTCCTGCAGATCCGTCACTCCTGCAGATCCGTAACTCTGCAGATCCGTAACTCCTGCAGATCCGTCACTCCTGCAGATCCGTCACTCCTGCAGATCCGTCACTCCTGCAGATCTGTAACTCTGCAGATCCGTCACTTCTGCAGATCCGTAACTCCTGTAGATCCGTAACTCCTGTAGATCCGTAACTCCTGCAGATCCGTAACTCCTGCAGATCCGTAACTCCTGCAGATCCGTCACTCCTGTAGATCCGTAACTCCTGTAGATCCGTAACTCTGCAGATCCGTCACTCCTGTAGATCCGTAACTCCTGTAGATCCGTAACTCCTGTAGATCCGTCACTCCTGCAGATCCGTAACTCCTGTAGATCCGTAACTCTGCAGATCCGTCACTCCTGTAGATCCGTAACTCCTGTAGATCCGTAACTCCTGTAGATCCGTAACTCCTGCAGATCCGTCACTCCTGTAGATCCGTAACTCCTGTAGATCCGTAACTCCTGTAGATCCGTAACTCCTGTAGATCCGTAACTCTGCAGATCCGTCACTCCTGCAGATCCGTAACTCCTGCAGATCCGTAACTCCTGCAGATCCGTAACTCCTGCAGATCCGTAACTCCTGCAGATCCGTAACTCCTGCAGATCCGTCACTCCTGCAGATCCGTAACTCTGCAGATCCGTCACTCCTGCAGATCCGTAACTCTGCAGATCCGTCACTCCTGCAGATCCGTCACTCCTGCAGATCCGTCACTCCTGCAGATCCGTAACTCTGCAGATCCGTCACTCCTGCAGATCCGTAACTCTGCAGATCCGTAACTCCTGCAGATCCGTAACTCTGCAGATCCGTCACTCCTGCAGATCCGTCACTCCTGCAGATCCGTCACTCCTGCAGATCCGTAACTCTGCAGATCCGTAACTCCTGCAGATCCGTAACTCCTGCAGATCCGTAACTCCCGCAGATCCGTAACTCCCGCAGATCCGTAACTCCCGCAGATCCGTAACTCCTGCAGATCCGTAACTCCCGCAGATCCGTAACTCCCGCAGATCCGTAACTCCCGCAGATCCGTAACTCCCGCAGATCCGTAACTCCCGCAGATCCGTAACTCCCGCAGATCCGTAACTCCCGCAGATCCGTAACTCCCGTAGATCCGTAACTCTGCAGATCCGTAACTCCTGCAGATCCGTAACTCCTGCAGATCCATAACTCCTGCAGATCCGTCACTCCCGCAGATCCGTAACTCCCGCAGATCCGTAACTCCCGCAGATCCGTAACTCCCGCAGATCCATAACTCCCGCAGATCCGTAACTCCTGCAGATCCATAACTCCTGCAGATCCGTCACTCCTGCAGATCCGTAACTCCTGCAGATCCGTAACTCCTGCAGATCCGTAACTCTGCAGATCCGTAACTCCTGCAGATCCGTAACTCTGCAGATCCGTAACTCCTGCAGATCCGTAACTCCTGCAGATCCCTAACTCCTGCAGATCCGTCACTCCTGCAGATCCGTAACTCTGCAGATCCGTAACTCCTGCAGATCCGTAACTCCTGCAGATCCGTAACTCCTGCAGATCCGTCACTCCTGCAGATCCGTCACTCCTGCAGATCCGTAACTCCTGCAGATCCGTAACTCTGCAGATCCGTAACTCTGCAGATCCGTAACTCCTGCAGATCCGTAACTCCTGCAGATCCGTAACTCCTGTGTTTGATGATGCAGGAACGTGTATAAAGACCTGCGTCAGATCGAGCTGGCCTGCGACTCTCAGGAGGACGTGGACAGCTGGAAAGCCTCGTTCCTGCGGGCCGGGGTCTATCCCGAGAAGGACCAGCCGGAGAACGATGACGGCGTCCCGGCCGACTCTCTCTCCATGGACCCTCAGCTGGAGCGGCAGGTGGAGACCATCCGGAACCTGGTGGACTCCTACATCGGCATCGTCAACAAGAGCATCCGGGACCTCATGCCCAAGGCCATCATGCACCTCATGATCAACAGCGTGAGTGTGGGCGGGGCATTCATCAGGTGTCCATCACGGGGGAGGGGGCGGGGCTTACGCCACTCACGGCTTGCATTAATCAGGTGTCCATCACGGGGGGGCGGGGCTTACGCCACTCACGGCTCGCATTATTCAGGTGTCCATCACGGCCCGGGGGGCGGGGCTTACGCATCAGGGCTGGTTTCAGTTTCAGTTTTATTTATTTATGTTTACATTTGGAGTTTAAGGGTTTGATTTTCTTTTATTTGTTTGATTTTTAAAAAAAAAATTTTTTAGCTGTTTTAGGGTTTCATTTTTTTTCTTTTATTTATTTATGGTTTTTGTGGGGGGTTTTAGGTTTATTTATCTATTCATTTATTGTTTAAAGTCAAGTATGGAGGGCACAATGGTGTTGCATGCTGAGCTGTAGTCCACAAACAGCATTCTCACATACGTGTTCCTCTTTTCCAGGTGGGAGAGAGCAGTGTGTATAGTGGATGAAATGGCATCATCCGTGGAGCGGTTTGTGCGGTATGCAAACTGCAGTGGGTCCAGTGAGGGGGGGAGAACAGAGCAGATGTGGTTTCTGACTAGTCTCTCAAAGCATTTACTGATGATGGGGGTCAGAGCAACAGGACGCCAGTCGTTTAAGCAGGTGGTTTTTGACTGCTTAGGTACAGGCACAATGGTGGACGTTTTAAAGCATGTGGGGACCACAGACAGGGAGAGGGACAGGTTAAAGATGTCCGTGAAGACTCCAGCCAGTTGGTGCGCGCACGCTCTGATCACACGGCCGGGAATGCCGTCTGGGCCCGCTGCTTTACGGACGTTCACCCGCCGGAAGGATCGGGTTACATCCGCGACAGATACAGAGAGTGCACTAACCTCTGCATCTTCAGCCACGAGCTCTCTCTCCGCGAGGGCGGTGTTAGTTCCCTCAAAGCGAGCATAGAAGGTGTTGAGCTCGTCCGGGAGAGAGGCAGCGGTGTTCACGGTGGAGTTTGTGTTCCCTTTATAGTCCGTGATGGTGTTAATTCCCCTCCACATGCTTCTGGAGTCGGTGGTGTTGAACTGTCCTTCAATCTTGTCCCTGTACTGCCGTTTTGCTGCTCTGATGGTTTTCCGGAGGGCATAACTTGCTTGTTTATGCTCCTCCGCGTTACCGGAGTTAAAAGTGAAGGTCCGCGCATTGAGTGCCGCGCGAACATCCCCATTTAGCCACGGCTTCTGGTTTGGGTACAGCCGAATTGTTTTGGTCGGAACAACGTCATCTACGCACTTCCTGATGAAACACGTTACGCTATCAGCGTAAACCTCGATGTCGTCATCAGAGGCCGACCGGAACATCTCCCAGTCCGCGTGATCAAAACAGTCCTGTAGCATAGAATCTGATTGGTCCGACCAGCACTGGATGGTTCTGAGGGCGGGTGCTTCCTGTTTGAGTCTTTGCCTATATGCGGGCAAAAGTAGGATGGAAGCGTGATCTGATTTGCCAAATGGTGGGCGCGGGAGGGACTTGTAACAATCCTTGAAGGGGGAGTAACAATGATCCAGAACACGGTTCCCTCGCGTGTTGAAGCTAACATGTTGGTGGTATTTGGGTGCGATGCGCTTGAAGTTGGCTTTGTAAAGTCCCCGGTCACAATAAATGCAGCGTCAGGATGCGCGGTTTCCTGCTCACTCACTGTCCTATACAGTTCCTTTAGTGCCCGGTCTGTGTCGGCTTGTGGGGGAATATACACAGCTGTGATGATGACCGCGGTGAATTCCCTCGGTAGCCAGAATGGTCGGCACAGAAGCATGAGAAATTCCAGATCAGGAGAACAGAAAGACTTGATAGAATGTACGTTCCTCTGATCACACCAGGATCGGTTAATCATAAAACATACACCCCCGCCTTTGCTTTTCCCGGAGAGATCTTTTTCTCTGTCCATTCGATGCACGGAGAACCCCGTGGTTTCGATGGCCGAATCTGGAATCTCAGCGGACATCCAAGTTTCTGTGAGGCAGATAATGCAGCAGTCCCTCGTGTCTCGCTGGAAAGAGATCCGCGCTCTCAGCTCGCAGAGTTTATTGTCCAGAGACTGAACATTTGCCAGTAAAATACTGGGAAGCGGGGGTCGGTTTGCGCGGCGTCTTGCTCTGGTGAGTACGCCAGCTCTCTTCCCTCTTCTCCGGCCGCGTTTGCGCGGTCGGGCCGTCCAGACAAAGAGCTCCGCTGCTGTGTTTGTAAACGGCGGTTCGTCACTGAAGAATTTAAAGTCCGGTTTTCGGAGTGCGATTGCCGAACCAATGTCCAAAAGTGTCTGTCTGTCGTACGTAGTAAGGCAGACAACATCCAAGACAAAAAACACAAAAACTATAAACAGAACAAACAAAAAACTACAATGTTTCAGCAGAGCTTGCGACGTTGCGGCCATCCTCGGCGCCATCTTGACTCACTCACTGTGCGCGTACAGAGACGAGAGTGAGCGAGGAAGTAGCACATCTACTTCGAGCAGAAATAGCCACGCTGCTGTGCAAAGGGGCTATAGAACCGGTTCCCCATTCTATGAGCGAGTCAGGCTTTTACAGCCGGTATTTTCTCGTGCCAAAAAGGGATGGGTCGCTCAGACCGATTCTGGATCTGAGGCGTCTGAACAAAGCTCTTATGAAAAGATCGTTCAAGATGCTCACGACCAAGCAGATCCTCGCGCATATTCGCCCGAGAGACTGGCTAATCTCCCTAGATTTGAAAGATGCATATTTTCAAATCAAGATAACGCCGCGTCACAGGCCATTCTTACGATTCGCCTTCGACGGCCAGGCTTATCAATACACCGTCCTTCCGTCCGGCCTGTCACTAGCACCCCGTACATTTACGAAGTGCATGGACGCGGCCCTCGCTCCTTTGAGAAATCGAGGGATGCGAGTATTGAACTATCTGGACGATTGGCTCATCCTGGCGCAGTCGGAGGCCGAGCTCCTCGCCCACAGGGCAATGCTGCTCAGCCATCTGGACAGCCTAGGGCTCACGGTCAATTGGACCAAGAGCTCATTAGTGCCCACGCAATCAACCTCATTCCTGGGTTTGAATCTGGACACTGTGGCAATGTCAGCCCGCCTGTCACCCCATCGCGCGCGCCAAGTTCGGCGCATGGCTGCGTACTTCCGGCTGGGCAAAATCGCACCTCTCAAGCTTTTTCAGAGGATGCTGGGACGTATGGCCTCAGCTGCGGCTGTGCTCCAGCTGGGCTTAATGCGCATGCGCCCGCTGCAATGCTGGTTAAACGCCCGAGTGCCTCACAGAGCCTGGGCGTCCGGTGGCTTCAGGATCAGAGTGACTCAGGGCTGCGTGTCAGCCCTAGAGCCCTGGTTAGTAGCCGACTGGTACCAGAGGGGAGTGACGATGGGAGCCATCTCACACCGCAAGGTCATCTCGACGGACGCCTCCACCACGGGTTGGGGCGCCGTTTTCGAGGGCAGATCAGCCTCGGGCCTTTGGTCGAGCGAGGAAAAACTCCTACACATAAACTGTTTGGAGATGATAGCGGTAGAGAACGCGCTCAGGCAGTTTCTCCCGCTTATACGAGGACACCATGTGTTAGTCCGGTCGGACAACACCACAGTGGTGTCCTACGTGAACCGGCAGGGCGGTGTCAGGTCCAGAGGTCTGGGCAATCTGACAGAACGCCTGCTCGTGTGGGCACACAGCTCGCTGCGCTCGCTGAGAGCTGCGCACGTGCCGGGCCACCTCAATGTGGGCCCGGACAAGCTGTCCAGGGGCCTCATTCTCCCAGGAGAATGGTCCCTGCACCCCCAGACAGTCCAGCTGGTATGGCGCCTGTTCGGCAGAGCGGAGCTCGACCTCTTTGCAACAAAAGAGAACGCCCGCTGCCCGACGTTTCTGTCCAAAAGCGAGGATGCGCTGTCCCAAACTTGGCCCAGCCTCCCGCTGTATGCTTTCCCGCCGATCTCCCTATTGCCCCAGGTCATAGCGAAAATCAGGGAAACGCGCCGTCCGGTGCTCCTTATAGCACCGCGCTGGGAGAACCAGATTTGGTACCCAGAGCTGGTGAAGCTGTCGCACTCACCCCCCTGGCCAGTTCCGCTGAGAGCAGACCTTCTCTCTCAAGCAGGAGGGTCAGTTTGGCATCCCCATCCAGAGCGATGGTCTCTGCATGTATGGGTGACCAACGGATACCCGTTGACCTGCCCGAAGGGGTTATGAACACGATTTCACACTCTAGAGCCCCCTCGACGAGGCGGTTATATAGTTCTAAGTGGTCGGTGTTCACTGAGTGGTGTGTTTCCAAGGGATTGGACCCACAGCAATGTGGGGTCCAGCGGGTGCTCTCCTTCCTCCAAGAGCTTTTGGAACGGGGCAGGTCCCCTTCCACGCTCAAAGTGTATGTGGCGGCTATAGCAGCGTTCGCTCAGACGACGCTAGGTAGCACGCTAGGAAGGAACGAGCTCATCATCCGTTTCCTCAGAGGAGCCAGACGGATGAATCCCCCGCGGCCCCCGTCGGTTCCTATATGGGATCTGGCCTTGGTCCTAGAGGCCCTGAAGGCTCATCCCTTTGAACCGCTCGAGACTGTGGAACCAGGAACCAGTTTAGTTCCTTTCGCTAAAAACCGCGTTTCTGATAGCTCTGGCTTCAGTGAAACGCGTGGGGGATCTACACGCGCTCTCAGTGAGCCCGACGTGTATGGAGTTCGGTCCTAATGACTCTAAGGTCATTCTCAGACCGAGGCATGGTTATGTCCCCAAAGCGATCGGCACTCCCTTCAGGGCGCAGATTATCTCCCTCTCGGCTCTGCCAGCATCCGATGAGGGGGACGGTGGAAATTTCCTCTGCCCTGTCAGGGCAATGAGGGTTTATGTCACACGCTCCGCCGCCTTCAGGCGTTCTGAGCAGCTATTTGTTTCGTTTGGTGGGCGCACTAAAGGTCTCGCCTCCTCGAAACAGACCCTGTCCAGGTGGATAGTGGACGCGATTGCAGCTGCATACGCTTCCAAACACCTGCAGTGCCCGCTAGGTGTCAGAGCACACTCCACCAGAGGCATGGCCTCTTCGTGGGCTTGGGCCAGAGGGATTTCCATCCACGATATCTGTATGGCGGCAGGCTGGGCCTCCCCATCTACGTTCGTGAGATTTTACAATCTGGAAGTTCCTGCCTTACAGGCGAAAGTGTTATCAGTTCAATAGGGCTGTTGGTTCTGCCCAGTGGTTCTGCGCAGACATAGCTCACATACTGGTAGTAAGTTCGGTACTAGGCTCATGTGAATTTGAAGGAGACCGGCGGTGCCGTTCCCTCATTTACGAGACAAGCTGTTGTGAGTTTGAAGGTGACCGGCGGTGCCGTTACCTCACTCATATAACAAGATATTGTGAATTTGAAGGAGACCGGCGGTGCCGTTCCCTCATTTACGAGACGAGCTGTTGTGAGTTTGAAGGTGACCGGCGGTGCCGTTACCTCACTCATATAACAAGATATTGTGAATTTGAAGGCGACCGGCGTTGCCGCTCCCTCATTCATGAGACAAGGTGTGGTGAATTTGAAGGAGACCGGCAGGTGCCGTTCCCTCATTCATGGGACAGGGTGTTGTAACCACCCGTCGTAACCACCCGTCAGTTAGAATGAAGTGTCTGTATATGTGGTGGCCCGTTTTCCTTACCGGCCACCCTGCCCGAGCAGTGTTATGGTCCCCGGTTCCCTGGGATACATATGCTGTATGCGAGGCGCGCACGGCGTTGACAATATGTTCCCGTAGCGTAAGGAACTTACGCAATACGAGAGAACCTCTCGTAAGAGAACGATACTCGGTTACTTAATGTAACCTCGGTTCTCTCTAGAAGAGGGAACGAGTATTGCGTTCCTTGCCGTGCGCCCCGCGGGCTTTTACGCTTCAGAACTACGAAAACCGAATATGCAGCCCGTGAGCCCTGCTTATATACACGTGGCCACGCCCCACCTGTAGGCAAATGAAGCCAGGTGGGCGCGAAGCGCCCTCATTGGTTGCCACGTCACGCGGGCTCACCGATAGGCTGCTGCAGTTGCCAGCAGAGCAGCCAATAGCACGCTGGAATAGCCTGCTATGGTCTGCCGGGCTGCCGCACTGCGTTGACAATGTTACAAAATTAAGGATAATTTGGGGTTTTTCAGAAATCTCGAAGAAAGAATACTTTCCCGTAGCGTAAGGAACTTACGCAATACGAGAGAACCTCTTCTAGAGAGTAGAAGTAACGAGTATCGTTTTTACCACAAATACCATGGTTAAACTGTGGTTAGAGAAGCAAAACCATGGTTAATTTGCGGTTACCATGGTTTTACTACAATAACCATGGTTTTTTGGTTTTATTTGTAGTAAAATTATTTATTTGTAGTTATTTGTATGGTTTATTTTTGTAATATTAAAATTACTCCAGTAAATACTATAGTGTTTTTGAACCATACTATAATAAAGATACTACAGCATACTGTAGTATGAGTCAATTGCTAAACTATAGTAAATACTGAGGTATACTACAATTTATATTTACTATAGTATGGTTCAAAAACACAATAGTATTTACGAGAGTGATTTTACTAGTATTTTTTCACGTGGGGAGATTCTCACGAATTATTTCTCCAAGTAAATCTTTAGGGCCATTAACAAATTTTACATTGTGACATAATTTCACAATAGGCTACATAATAGGCTTTATAATTCTTATAATGCCTTTCACCGTAAACAAAAGATCGTCCGATACAATAACGGTCATAACGATTTTAAGGCGAGGCTTAAGGATGGGCGAGTTCTGAGGAAAATATTATCACGATGCAAAACATTTAGTCTTAAATTGTGCTTTATTGAGCACTAATATATGTTTTTCTTTAGATTTTGGGCGAACTATCGTGTGAGACACTAAATGAGATGCTTGACTGTCGCGTAAATTATCTCAGACAGCTGTACAATTTTATTTCACTAATATTACTAAAGTATTTTATGCAAAGGGTTAAACTACACTATTATCTCTGTCCGTGTTCTAACGCCCCATCTCGTGTTTGACGGACACCCGCAGTGGCCAATAGGAACGCGCGGTTTTAGCAGGGCTGTTCTTCAGAAGTTTATGGTGGTCTGCTGACCGGATGGTAAAACTTTCCGCCGTCGCGTTTCTCTCACTGCCTGACAAGCGGAGTTTGACATCTCGAGTCGGGTTTATTCGTGTTAAAGCGGGTTATTTTGAGTCAAGGCAGTCACGCGAGTTATGAAGTGATCGCTCGAGTTTCTCCGTGGTGTGTGGAGTTTGATTAAAGCTCGTCATGGGGAACCGCGGGATGGAGGAGCTGATCCCGCTCATCAACAAACTGCAGGACGCCTTCAGCTCCATCGGCCAGAGCTGCAGTCTGGAGCTGCCGCAGATCGCGGTGGTGGGCGGCCAGAGCGCCGGGAAGAGCTCGGTGCTGGAGAACTTCGTGGGCAGGTCAGCGACATCTGTTTACACTCGAGGAGATTCTTATCGCAAATATTATACAACTTGAGATGAAAAAAAATGTGTAAACGTGTGTCCCATAAAACGCTCAGTGATCACTACTAGTCAAAAAATTAACAATTCCAGACTCTAAAAGGGATAGTTAACTCAAAAATTAACATTTAAAGGCCCGTTCACACCCACACATCGATGTCGTTGGAATCGCTTTCTCAACGAGTTTTTTCCCAGCTGACGGCTAAACTATAAAAAACCCTGACAGCCAATCAGATTCCACCCCGCTGTCAGGAGCATTTAAAGCGGCAACGCGCCGTATAACGTCATCGACGATTCGTTATAGTTGTAGTTAAAGCGATAGTTCACACAATAAAATGAAAATTACGCCATTACGCTACTTTTCGGAGTTGTACTAAAAAATGCCTCTTGCAGTTAAAAACACTTACGACGTCTCCAGTCACGCTTTAATCGTAAGTTGAATACGGAAGGCGGTCCTGCGAAAGCTAGATATTTTACTTTATAACGTGTTAAATATGGATATTTTTCTTACACGAACCAATTGATTCGCTTCAGAAGGCCTTTATTTGGAGATGGATGCACTTTTATGATGGATGGATGCACTTTTATGATGGACGGAAGCACTTTTATGATTGATAGATGCACTTTTATGGACTTTAAAACATAAACAGCCATTCTGGATATTTATTAATAGGATATTTATTAATAGGATGTATTAATAGGATGTATTAATATAACTCTGATTGTGCGATACACACCTAGGATGACTTGAGGGAGAGTAAATCATGGGGTCATTTAAATATTTGGGTGAACTATCCCTTTAAAGGCACAGATGTTGTTGTTGGTGTAAACCGGCCTTAAAGGGATAGCTCACCCAAAAAATGTTGTTCTAAACCTGTATGACTTTATTTCTTCTGCTGGACACACAACAGATATTTTGATGAATATAATCAAACGATTGACGTCCATAGTATGGAAATGCACCGTTTACTGACCTTTATGTTGACACAAACCCGTTTTTATGAGCGAGGCAAACTGATTTCTGCAGATCTGTTCAACAATACAGCAATTCATAGTGACCACACGCGAAACTCACTCTCCGAACGCAGCATCACAGTCGTCCATAATGAGACTCGTTTAATGGGAAGAATGACGGCACACGGGTTGGGAGGGAAGATAATAACTGTGTTCTTCCCGTCTAACTGTGTGTTTGGGACAGATTTCAGCGAGTGCTGACTTGACATCTTCAGGATTCCTGCTTGGGCAACAGGAAGAGACACACGCACACACACACACACACACATTTATAATCTCATGTCAGTGCACTTTGCTCTGGGAAGTGAAACATGATTTCTCGTCTCTAAGGGTGTGTGTGTGTGTGTGTTATTGCTCTTTTCTCAGTTTTCAGTGTGTAGTGATGAACCATAACCAAATCACCCTTCCCTGAGAGAGGACAGCTTTAGTCCAGTTCAGAGTGAGCCTTCTGTCGGGGGTTTGCTGTGCATGTTGTGTCATTGTAAAGTAGAGTTGATGTTTTCACACACTCTCTGTTTCTCAGAGACTTTCTGCCGCGAGGGTCCGGCATCGTGACGCGCAGGCCTCTGATTCTCCAGCTGGTCAACAGTAAAGCGGGTAAAACACACATCACACCTTCTTACACACATCACATCTCTCCATCCTGAAGGTCTGAGTGTTAACTCGCGTCATGCCTCAGGGGCCGAAATTATATCGTAATAATACATTATGATGGCGCTAAAAATCATCTTTGCATCACAGGAATAAATTACAATTTGCTCACAAAGAAAACCTTTATTTTGACAGGGTTTCTGCGGGTCTTAAAGGTGCAGTGTGTAAGTTTTAGCGGCATCTTGCGGTGTTGCTCGCCCCTCCCTTTCAGAGCACATAGAGAAGCTACGGTGGCCGACACAGGACAAACATATCATAAGAGGGAGCAGAGAGAAGCTAGCGGTCTGTAGAGAAGTTTGTCCCCTTAGGGCTCCAGTAGAAACATGGCGGCACAAAATGGCGTCCTCACTGTAAGGGACCCGCGGTGTGTGTAGATAGTAACGGCTCATTCTAAAGTCATAAAAACATAACGGCTCATTATGTAAGGTCTGAAAACAGAGTTATGTGTATTACTTTGCATTTCTGTCAATAGATCCTCATAAATATTACACACTGCACCTTTAATTAGACCCTCTCCAGTTTAAGGCCCTTAAAATGTCTTGCATTTCATCAGAAAGTCTAAAATTCAATATCATGGCATTAAATATGATTTCTGCGTTGCAGGAATTGAAGAATCCGTTCATAAAAACTGTAATTTACTGTATAATGCAGATCAAATATTGTATGAATGAATCAACAATAGGTCAGTCTCTTAAAGGGCCAGATCACCCATTAATGAGAATCCGGTGGTCATTTCCTCGTCCTAATGTCGCTCAAACCTGTCAGACTTTCCTTCATCATATAAAGCCATCGAGTCTCTCCAGAACATCTGGAATCATCCGCTCAATGATCCGTATGGATCAGCTTCTCTTGATGAACTTTCTGAAGTTGCTTCGACTGTCAATGGAGGACAGAAATCTTTCATTACTAATCTCTTCATTTGGGTTCAGAAGATGAACGAGAGTCCGGCACATTTAATCTGAGCAGAATTTGAGAAGTCGTCCCCTTTGATTTATTCCAAAAACACAACAAAATGACTCAAACGTAAACTAAAATGAACAGGGAATATAATATTAACAAGGTAAATATGGTGTATTAATGTGTGTGTTTCTGTAGAGTATGCCGAGTTCCTGCACTGCAAGGGCCGCAAGTTCGTGGACTTTGACGAGGTTCGGCTGGAGATCGAGGCGGAGACGGACCGGATCACCGGGTCCAATAAGGGGATCTCTCCAGTGCCCATTAACCTGCGCGTGTACTCGCCGAACGGTGAGCGTTCCGCTCTGTGGCACACGTGTTACTCCTTCATCTTGAGTTATTGATCTGACTCACTCTCGTCCCTCTCTCTCAGTCTTAAACCTGACGCTGATCGATCTTCCCGGCATGACGAAGGTGGCGGTGGGAGACCAGCCGACAGACATCGAGTTCCAGATCAGGTACGAGCCGTGGCTTTGATGGCCTACAGGACCCGATGGAAACACTAACGGCTCACACGCTTGGTGTTCATATGGGAACCACCAGCAGGGTGTTAAAGTAACACTGAAGCAGTGTTAGATTTAATAAGATACTTAAGTGATTAATTGAGTGAGGATTGTTTGATTAATGATGAACACCTGATGATAATGAGCAGAATCACTGAAGGACAGAGAAACACAAGAACTACAGCTGACTTCAGCCACAGCTATAGATGAAATCAACTGAAAAGACATTACATCTCTTTTTTCTGTCATTTGTCTACAGTTCTTTTTGAGAATTAACAGAGGTTTAGATGTTGATGTTTTATGGAAAATATTCCATTATATCACCATTATGGAGATCAGTGTTTCTTTTAGTTGGGCAGTTTGACTTGGTATTTTATGTCAGTTTGTGGTCTTTGTAACAGTGTTTACTGGAACACATACTTGTTGAAAAGAGAGCCATAAACATAAATTATCACGTGATATAGTTATCATCATAAAGAAAGAAAAAAATATTGACTAAACTTATCTTTGAGAGAATTGGTGATATGTTAGTAGATTTTCACCATAAATGTTCTATTGCCACACTCTATTGCCGTCATCCTAAATTTTGATTTTTAAATATATTTAGGGGGAATTTCTTTTTTTACATTTACATTTAGTCATTTAGCAGAAGCTTTTATCCAAAGCGACTTACAAATGAGAGCAATAGAAGCAGCTAGAACAGTCAAGGGCAACAGTATGTAACAGTACGTAAGTGCTGTAACAAGTCTCAGTTAATCTAGCACAGAACACACAGGACAGAATTTTTTTTTTTTTTTTTTTTTTTCAGACAGACAGACAGAAAATGAATAGAATGTTAAGTGCTATTCTTGATTGATCAGGTGCTGCTGGAAGAGATGTGTCTTTAGCTGTTTTTTGAAAATGGCTACAGACTCGGCTGCTGGAATTGAGATAGGCAGGTCATTCCACAGGGTGGGTGCGGTCCAGGAAAAGGTCCGTGAGAGTGATTTCATGCCTCTTTGGGATGGCACCACAAGGCGTCGTTCACTGGCAGAACGTAAGCTCCTGGAGGGTGTGTAAGTCTGAACAAGCGAGTTTAGGTATCTTGGTGCAGAGCCAGTGGTTACTTTGAAGGCGAGCACCAGTGTCTTGAATTTGATGCGAGCTGCTATTGGGAGCCAGTGGAGACTGATGAAGAGAGGCGTGATGTGTGCTCTCTTCGGCTCGTTAAAGATCACCCTTGCCGCTGCATTCTGGATCAGTTGCAAGGGTTTGATAGTACATGCCGGAAGGCCCGCTAGAAGAGCATTACAGTAGTCCAGTCTGGAGAGAACAAGAGCTTGGACCAGGAGTTGTGTGGCCTGCTCTGATAGGAAGGGTCTAATCTTCCTAATGTTGTATAACGCAAATCTGCAGGACCGGGTTGTTGCAGTAATGTGGTCAGTGAATTTTAGCTGATCATCAATCACAACTCCAAGATTCCTGGCTGTCCTGGACGGAGTTATGGTTGATGATCCTAGCTGAATGGAGAGATTGTGATGAAGTGCTGGGTTGGCTGAGACCACAAGCAGTTCTGTCTTTGCAAGGTTGAGTTGCAGGTGATGTTCCTTCATCCAGGCAGAAATGTCAGTTAGGCAGGCAGCGATACGAACACCAACCATGGGATCATCTGGTTGAAATGAGAAGTAGAGTTGAGTGTCGTCGGCATAGCAGTGATAGGAAAAGCCATGTTTCTGAATGACAGATCCCAGTGATGACATGTAGATGGAGAAGAGAAGTGGTCCAAGCACTGATCCCTGTGGAACTCCAGTGGCTAGATGATGTGACTTAGACACTTCACCTCTCCATGACACCCTGAAGGACCTACCTGAGAGGTAAGACTTGAGCCACTGGAGAGCAGTTCCTGAGATGCCCATCTTCATGAGAGTTGACAGGAGGATCTGGTGGTTAACTGTGTCAAAAGCAGCAGACAAATCCAGTAAGATAAGTACTGTGGATCTGGAAGCCGCTCTTGCCTGTCTCAGTGCCTCCGTAACCGAGAGCAGGGCAGTCTCAGTTGAGTGGCCGCTTTTGAAGCCGGATTGATTGCTGTCCAGGAGGTTGTTCTGGTCAAGAAACGTAGAGAGCTGGTTAAACACAACTCGCTCAAGTGTCTTTGCAATGAAAGGCAGAAGGGATACCGGTCTGTAGTTTTGTAAAAGTGCTGGGTTCAGAGAGGGTTTCTTAAGCAGTGGGGTTACCCGAGCCTGCTTCAATGCTGTGGGGAAGGTCCCGGTGTGAAGAGAGGTGTTGACAATATGAGTGAGTGCAGGAGTAACTGAAGAAGAAATGGCCTGAAGGAGGTGAGTGGGGATAGGATCAAGCGGACAGGTAGTGGGATGATTGGAAAGGATGAGTTTGGAGACATCTGTTTCGGAGAGCAGAGAGAAGGAGGGGAGCGTATGTGTGATAGTTTTTGAGATGTGCGTGTCGGTTTGTGGTGTGGAGAATTGGCTGCTGATGGAGGATGTTTTGTTTGTGAAAAATGATGCAAAGTCATCAGCTGTAAGAGTTGATGAAGGAGGGGGGGGGGAGGACAAAGGAGCGAGGAGAATGTTCTGAAAAGTGCACGAGAGTCAGGGCAGTTGTTGATTCTGTTGTTGTAGTATGTAGTTTTGGCAGTGGAGACGTTAGTAGAGAAAGAAGCGAGGAGAGACTGATACAGGGTCAGGTCCAGTAGTGTTTTTAGTTTTGCGCCACTTCCTCTCTGCCACCCGGAGCCCAGAGCGATGTTCGCGGAGAACATCAGACAACCAGGGGGCAGAGGGGGTGGTGCGGGCTGGCCTGGATGAAGCGGGACAGAAGTTGTCTAAGCAAGATGTTAGAGTGGAGCCAAGAGTGTCAGTAGCACTGTTAGTGTCCAGAGCTGAGAACTCAGAAGGTGGAGGAAGTGAGGATGAAACCATAGTGGATAGACAGGAGGGAGAGAGTGAGCGTAGATTACGCCGAAAGATGATCTGAGGAGGAGTATGTGTTGTGGCAGGAGTCAGTAGGAGGTTAAGAGTGATGAGAAAGTGATCTGAGGTGTGCAATGGAGTAACTAAAGTGACGTCTGTGGAGCAGTAGCGTGTGTAGATAAGGTCCAGATGGTTACCTGATTTGTGAGTAGCTGTAGTAGATACTCGCTTAAGGTCAAATGAGGCCAGAAGAGTGGTGAAGTCAGCAGCCTGGGACTTATCAAGGTGGATGTTGAAGTCACCGAGCAGTACCAGAGGAGTACCATCCTCAGGGAAGTGAGAGAGTAACATATCCAATTCCTCCAGGAAGTTACCCAGTTGACCTGGAGGGCGGTAAATAACTACAACATGGATTTTAGCAGGGTGAGTGATAGTGATTGAGTGTGATTCAAATGAGCAGTTGCTAGATAGAGAAGGAATGGGCTCAAATTTCCAATCCTTTGAGATGAGCTGACCAGTACCTCCGCCCCTCCCAATCGGGCGAGAGGTGTGTGAAAAAGTGTAATTATTTGAGAGAGCCGCAGGAGTGGCAGTGTCTTCCGGTTTGATCCAGGTTTCAGTTAGAGCCATGAGACTGAGATGTGAGTGAGTGGCCAGAGATGAAATAAAGTCTGCTTTACAGCAGACTGGCAATTCCAGAGACCAATTGGAATGGACATTAATGTAGCAGAGGAAATAGGTACACGACGCAGATTATTAGGATTACGGCGTCTAGAATGTACTGAGTGTGATTTACGGGTGTGTGTGGTAATAGTAGAGATTTGGAAGCACATATGGAAGTGAATACGGGTTAGAGAAATAAACAGATGAAAGCAAGCAAAACACAAAAGTGGACAAAGTAGAAGGAAAGCTATACTCAAGTGCCTTGTCGGTGTCCTTGCTCGAGTGGAGTCGCGCAGAGTAGAGTCGATGTCTTTACACTCTTCGGTCTTCACACGAGGAGGCTGAACGCTCCCGCTGACGCTTCCGCGCCAGCGTCACGAGCGTATTAAATAGATGCTAATTACTACAATCAGAACAGGTGAGGACGCTTTTGTAATTCGCCCAAACAATCAAGGGAACAGCCTGTCAATGGCTCAGCTCCAAAGCGAAACTATGACTCACGAGTAGTGCAAATATCCAGCAATAGCAATAACAATTGAGTGCGGATGGGCGGCAAAAACAGCCCGTGTTATAATTCAAATACAATTATCTTAACCAGTAAAATTATAAATCCAAAAATAACTACAGAATCGAAATGTAACTTGTAAGCGTGTAATACACAAGTTTTTGAGCCGTTTCCGCTCTACATCGTAAACTCCTCCCATCGATGCAATCCACTTCCGTTCTGGCGGGCTGGGTTTGTTTCGCTAGCTAGCTCCGTTGTGCCGACAAAGCACTGATATCGCAGTTACAAAGAGGATATAACGTTAAACAATTACAACATGAAGAAAAGTGGCTCGGGAACGACGTGTGCGGTAGTTGGTTGCAAAAACTCGAGAAAGCGCCTGAACGAGTGGTTAGACAGAGAGTGCTACGACCACAAACCAGCCACGAAGAGGCAATGTCCATGGGCTCCATTGTTTACATTTTTTCGCAAGCCTGATACTGACTCGGAATCAAGGATTATCAAGGATAATCAGAGTGCCTCATGAGGTTTAGAATCTTGCCTTGTGTCCCTGTCTACCAACACCCAGCCATGTTGTTCATTAAATACAGATAAACACAACAAATACTGCATGCATTGTATTTTTTTATATTATATATGAATATTTTCATAGTAATGTAATTGTGTGGGCTGCTTTTGTATTTTACTACTTAATACCTGTTAGGATTAAACACGCAATCTTTCTTGTTGAAGCCATTTGTTTAGTTTCCTCGAAACAATTAATTCATCCAGTGTTATTTATGTACAGTATGAGCTTACTATGAATGATGAACTGTGTTAAAAGAAATTGTAGCACTCTAAGGAACATAAGGCCTATCATTCATGATCGTAGTTCAGTGCAATAATTAAATAATAATTAAACGAAATGAAATAACATCAAACTTTAATTTTCATTCAAACAGTACAGGCACACTGATATATTGCACAGCATAAAGAGGTAATGTAATGTACCGGTAGTTTATTTTAGTTTTAAAATGCTAAGATATTTACACATTGACATTACACAACTGACTTTGTTGCTGTGCAGATATTGATATGCCTCGGAGGCTTTCAGATTGTCCATTGCTTTTCCATCTATTGCCATGGATTGCACGAAGTAGGAGCAAATCTTGCTGTACGTTATGCTGGGCCACGTCGTCATGTTATCCTCCCAGTTCTGCACTGAATTCGGGTGGGGGAGAGTAACGCCATCTCCAGTTAAAGTAGTAGAACTGTGTTCCCAAGCTAGCATCGTGATCGCTGTGTTTACACCGGCAGACGCTGCGCAAACCACTTCCGGCGGAAATTAAATGCATTTGTGTAGAGTAATGGCGCCGCCCACGATTTGGCGCGTTAAACTTGTGTATACGCTGAGCAAATACAGCAAACTGAGTTTTACGTGCACAGACATCAATAATCATCATATGAATCTCAACAATGCTGACATGCAGCATGAAGCATGTCACCGTCATTGAGATTAATGTGCTGATACTTGATGTTTGTGTGGGTGTGTTTTTTTTTTTCACAACGTATTTAAACAACACAATTCTGAATATTTGATATCGGGCAAGAAAGGATTGCGGATGAAAATCTAGTAATTACAATTGGCCAATTCTATTTTTTATGTTTCTAATATCATTCTCCTTTATGCTGTTGATAGATGTATCACAATACCGTTTTTGTTCATGGTTTCTTTTGCAACAAATTATGTGTTTGAGTAAACACTGTTACAAAGACCACAAACTGACATCAAAAGCCAAGAGTCAAACTGCCCAACTAAACAAAACACTGATCACCATAATGGCGACCAAGCATGTTCAATAAAACATCAACCTCTAAACCTCTGTTAATTCTCAATAAGAACTTCTGTAGATGTCAGAAATAAAGTCAATCTGGGTAGTAATAAGAGAGATTTATTGTCTTCAGTTGATGTCATCTTATGCTGTGGCTGTTGTTTCTCTTTCCTTCAGTGATTCTGCTCATTGTCATCAGGTGTTCATCATTAATCAAACAATCATCACTCAATTAATCACTTAAGTATCTTATTAACTCTAACACTGCTTCAGTGTTACTTTAACACCTGCTGGTGGTTCCCATATGAACAGCGAGCGGTGTTAATTAAACACTGGGGAATTTACTGTGTGTGTGTGTGTGTGTGTGTGTGTGTGTGTGATCAGAGACATGCTGCTGCAGTTCATCTCCAGAGAGAACTGCCTGATCCTGGCCGTCACGCCCGCCAACACCGACCTCGCCAACTCTGACGCGCTGAAGATCAGCAAAGAGGTGGATCCTCAGGGTGAGACGCACTGACCCCAGCGCTCTCTCAACGCTCATCCTCCATCAGAGTCATCTGATCTTTATTGACGTCTTTACTCAGGGTTCCCACTCGTCCTGGAACACCTGGAACATTGATGATACATTTCCCAGCCCTGGAAAACACATAGAAAATTAGGGTTTTCTTTAATAAGAGTTTATCGCCGGCCCAAAACATTTGACTGCAGAAAGTGTGTCGTTCAGGAACGCTGGGTTTGGACATGTTTTGACTAATGATGTTTATTCTTGTGTTGCCATTTGCAGCAGTTTGATAATGTACTCTTATTAGTTATTAACTAACACTCTAGCAACCGCCTAGCAACCACCCAGAACTCCCTAGCATCCAACTAAACCGTTTAGTAACACCCTAGCAAACACCATAGCAAACACAGAATACCTTAGCAACCGCCTAGATATTCCCTAGCCAACACCCTAGCAACCGCTTAGCAAACATTAATAAGGTTAACATAGCAACACCCTAGCAACCACCCAGAACTCCCTAGCAACCAACTAAACCGTTTAGTAACACCCTAACAAACACCCTAACAACACCATAGCAAACACAGAATACCTTAGCAACTGCATAGATATTCCCTAGCCAACACCCTAGCAACCGCTTAGCAAACATTAATAAGGTTAACATAGCAACACCCTAGTAACCACCCAGAACTCCCTAGACTCCCTAGCAAACAACTAAACCATTTAGTAACACCCTAACAACACCATAGCAAACACAGAATACCTTAGCAACCACCTAGATATTCCCTAGCCAACACCCTAGCAACCGCTTAGCAAACAATAATAAGGTTAACATAGCAACACCCTAGCAACCACCCAGAACTCCCTAGCAAACAACTAAACCATTTAGTAACACCCTAGCAAACACCCTAGCAAACACAGAATACCTTAGTAACCGCCTAGATATTCCCTAGCCAACACCCAAGGAACCGCTTAGCAAACGTTAATAAGGTTAACATAGCAACACCCTAGCAACCACCCAGAACTCCCTAAAAAACAACTAAACCATTTAGTAACACCCTAACAACACCATAGCAAACACAGAATACCTTAGCAACCGCCTAGATATTCCTTAGCCAACACCCTAGCAACCACTTAGCAAACATTAATAAGGTTAACATAGCAACACCCTAGCAACCACACAGAACTCCCTAGCAAACAACTAAACCATTTAGTAACACCCTAGCAAACACCCTAACAACACCATAGCAAACACAGAATACCTTAGCAACCGCCTAGATATTCCCTAGCCAACACCCTAGCAACCACTTAGCAAACATTAATAAGGTTAACATAGCAACACCCTAGCAACCACCCAGAACTCCCTAGCAAACAAATAAACCATTTAGTAACACCCTAGCAAACACCCTAACAACACCATAGCAAACACAGAATACCTTAGCAACCGCCTAGATATTCCCTAGCCAACACCCTAGCAACCGCTTAGCAAACATTAATAAGGTTAACATAGCAACACCCTAGCAACCACCCAGAACTCCCTAGCAAACAACTAAACCAATTAGTAACACCCTAGCAAACACCCTAACAACACCATAGCAAACACAGAATACCTTAGCAAACGCCTAGATATTCCCTAGCCAACACCCTAGCAACCGCTTAGCAAACATTAATATGGTTAACATAGCAACACCCTAGCAACCACCCAGAACTCCCTAGCATACAACTAAACCATTTAGTAACACCCTAGCAAACACCCTAACAACACCATAGCAAACACAGAATACCTTAGCAACCGCCTAGATATTCCCTAGCCAACACCCTAGCAACCACTTAGCAAACATTAATAAGGTTAACATAGCAACACCCTAGCAACAACCCAGGATACCATAGCAACTGCCTAGCAACACCATGGCAACTACCCAGGATATCCTATAAACCACCCAGCAACACCACCATACCAACCACCTGGAACACACTAGCAACCGCCAAAGCAACTCCCTAGCAACCAACCAAAACGCAGAGCAACACCCTAGCAACCACCAGAATATCTTAGCAACTGCCTAGCAACACTGTAGCAACTACCCGGGATATCCTATAAACCACCCAGCAACACCACCATACCAACCACCTGGTACACACTAGCAACCGCCCAAGCAACTCCCTAGCAACCGCCCAAAACGCAAAGCAACACCCTAGCAACCACCAGAACATCTTAGCAACTGCCTACCACATAATTTTGATTATAAACTTGCAGTTGGGAGTTATAAAGTCAGAATTGCGTGATATAAACTCGCAAATCAGACTTTTTTATCACACATTTTAAAGTTTATACCTTGCAATTCTGACTATATAAACTCACAATTGTTATATCACGCAATCACTTTTTTTCCCGCAATTGCAAGTTTATATAATTGTGATATAAACAATATGCAAGTTATAAAGTCCAATTCTAAGGTGAAAAGAAGACTTTTTTTTCAGAATTGCGAGTTCATATCTTACAATTCGGACTTTATAACTCGCAATTGCGAGAGAGTCAAAATAGTGAGATAAAAAGTCGCAATTACCTTTTTCATATTTTATCTTGTGTCGTAAACAAGCGTCCATAGTAATAATGTCTGATTAAGAGCTCATTAAAAACTGTTTTATAGTTCAGTCATGGCAATAAACTGGACGCCTTTTGAAGACTTAGAGAGCAATATTTGGCGTGATCCTTGTCTTTTATTCCCGCTGTAGTAAAATTGAAAATGATCTCCGGAATAGAGTGGGAACCCTGTTTACAGCTGCTCATGGAGTGGTGCATTTCTGACATTTCTCTCGTTTTAGACTGTTCCCACATTCAAATGTAATGTTTGTTCAAATAAGAACACGTTTAATAAACTGGAGGTTTGAGCGTTCAGAGAACATTCCGAAATAACACTTTCATAACTTAATGGGAATGTTAGCAAAACAATCCCCTTGACCTTTGCCCTTTGCCCTGCAGGCCTTCGCACCATCGGCGTGATGACCAAACTGGACCTGATGGATGAAGGAACGGATGCCAAAGACATCCTGGAGAACAAGCTGCTGCCGCTGCGCAGAGGTGAGGACAACACTAAACTAACAAACACACCCTTAAAGCTGCACCATGTAACTTTTCCGTCCGCTAGAGGTCGCCTGTTCAAAGCAAAGGTGTAGTTTGATGACGCCACACAGACTCTTGGGACGTGGTCTTCCCCTCAGAATGGGGACAGGACTCGGGCAGAAATCATGTTGATGATGTGATTATTAACGTTACTGTAGTCTGAAGCAGAGCAGGACCGAGTGTTGTGGAGCGATTGTTAATGAGATGAACGCAACACACGCCTCGCGAGCAGCGGGACTTTTATTATGCCACAGTCGCCGCTTGCGCTCCTCCGCTCATGAGTGTGAGGTAACGCAGCTCTTACACACATCTGAGTGTGTTGATGATGGGATGGCGTTACTCTGTGCGTTCTCTCGCCGGCTGCTATGACACTGCAGTGAGAGGAAAGCGCTTCTGCAGAATAACACCCCAAACTAACGCAGATATGATGTCATCGACAGGCCACGCCCTCACACGTCCTGGTTTCTCGGGTAAAAGAGCATCTCACCATTTACAAATAGTCGGAAACATTTGGGATATTGTAAGTACTCAACTCAACGAAAAATATATAACACTAGCCTAGTGGTGTTTGGATATTTGACTGAAAATGTTTTTACATAGTGCAGCTTTAACTGCAATAAAACATAATGTGAAGTTTATTTGACTTCAGCTAGTTGCCAAGGTTTTTATTTAGTGTAACTTGATGTACTAAAATAACTTTTAAGTTCTCATCTTGTTTTATTGAAGATCTTAATAAACACACGGCTCAAATTTACAAAACATTGAGTCAAACAAGTTCTGTAGCTTTACAAAAGGAATATGCTACAACTTCTGAAGAAATGAAGAAATAACTTCCTGTTTTTACACGTTCCCATGGCAACAGGGGGAAATGGCGGCTCTTGTGTGAAGTAAACGAACATTTTTCAACTTTCTGCTAATATATATATATGACTTTTTTTGCAATGAAAATGCGGGTATTATGAAATCATGCTAGCCCCGCATATTTTACACGTGGAAATAGGCAATTTACGCGGCGAAAGTTCGGCGTATTTGAAAAAATGCGGCCCCCGCATAAATATGCGGACTTTGGCTGATTATGCGTTAAATCATGCGATCGCATAATCACGTTTTTCTGGAGGGACTGAAATGGCATTCTGCGGCGCGATTAGCGTGAATGAGGCGGCGCGATTCGAATTGAGCATTTTGAACGTGTGATTCGCGCGAATCGCTCAAGTTAAAAAATGTGAAATTTGGCGGATATTCGCACCACGTTAACCAAACAGGAGCTGCTCTAGTAGAGACAACAGTGAGGAGAAAATCTGTATATTAATATCTGATTCAGACGATATGATTATCACTGTGATGACATTAAATGACATGAAACTCAACCCAGTCTCTTTTTGTTAAATGCAAGTTTATGTTTGATCAATAATACAAAAGTATAAGTAAAAGGTATAATAAGCTACACAGCAAATAAAGCAAACAATTCAGTCAAACATTCAAAGTCAGCGCTAGTCGGCTACAACTGTAAAGTTAAAGAGCCTAAAAAATAGAAAAAGTAATGAAACTTCACTTTGCCCTCAGCCTAAACGAACAATTTATATATCCATGAGACCAAAGATCGCCCGTTAAAAGACGAATTATAGCTCGAGACACACCACAGAGACACCAGAGCCAGCGGCTGAAGGACTGGCCGAGGAGAGGCTGCTCTCGCTGGCGTTGACAAGCGCTGAGTGCCGCTGATCCGCTGGAGCTCACAACTCCGAAAACGCCAGATAAAATGTACAAATAGGCTCTTTATATAAATAAACCACAGATTTGAGCTTTAAACAACTACATTATCGACTGAAAAAGTCTTAACTACATTTTGTCACATTAACAGTAGATTTTAACAAAAAAAGACGTGGGAGCACAGCCCATGTCAGCCATTTCTCAACGAGACGAGCCGCTGGCAGAAGCCCCGCCCATGACGTGAATTTGCGTCTGTTGTGAAGTGAATGTCACGCGCGGATGAAGCGAGTAAACTCAAAATGTTCAAGCGTCCACCTTCGCGCGAATAGCACGATTTATTCGCGTCAATCGCGTCTGGTGTGAACGCACCATGAGATCAGAATGATTTGGTTTGATTCCCTCCAGAAGCGTCCAGAAGCGTCAGGGTCTGAATGCCGTGTGTGTGTGTGTTTACAGGTTATATTGGTGTGGTGAACCGCAGTCAGAAGGACATCGACGGCAGGAAGGACATCAGAGCCGCTCTGGCTGCCGAGAGGAAGTTCTTCCTGTCTCATCCGGCGTACAGACACATAGCGGAGCGGATGGGCACACCTTACCTGCAGAAAACACTCAACCAGGTACAAACACACGCCGGAGACGCTTCAGCCGCTCCATTAAAACACACCGCTTTGATGTGACACGTTTCCATCGACTCTTTCCAGCAACTGACGAATCACATCCGCGACACTCTGCCGGCGCTGCGCAGTAAACTCCAGTCTCAGATGCTGTCTCTGGAGAAAGAGGTGGACGAGTACAAGAACTTCAAACCGGACGATCCAGCGCGCAAGACCAAAGCTCTGCTGCAGTGAGACATTAACATTATTATACTACACATCGTGATCCAGCCCTACATCACTCACATTTTCTTCCATTGTCAATTAAAGACAAAAAGGAGTATGAAGAGACCACATGCACATTAAACTACTGTGTGTGTGTGTGTGTGTGTGTGTAGGATGGTGCAGCAGTTCGGCGTGGACTTCGAGAAGCGGATTGAGGGCTCTGGCGATCAGGTGGACACGCTGGAACTCTCCGGCGGCGCTCGAATCAACCGAATCTTCCACGAGCGCTTCCCTTTCGAGCTGGTTAAGGTACGGTTAGCCCCGTTTATTCGACTTTATGAGTGAGTCATTGAATCATTCATTCAAGAGATTCGCGGGTCCTTAAAGTCTTAAAATGTCTTAACCCTCTGGAGTCTGAGCTCTTTTGGGGCCCTGTAGAAGCTTTGACTGAAGTGGCTTTGGTTTAGTGTTTTTAAATGTATGTGTTTAAAAAAAAAATATTCGTCTAGGCCTATTCAAAATTTTATTTAAAACATTAATCTCATAACATTATTTTTTGCAGTTGTAATTTTTCACTGTAAATTATTTAATTTGATTGCTAACAGTCCTATAGTAAATTCTTGATATTTTTAAGCTGTACTTTTAAGAGCACTGATGAATATATTACTTCAGATTAAATTGTTAATACCACCAAAAAGCTTGGTGATATGATACTTTGTGGGGATAAATTGGGCTTTTACTGTTACGTTACACTGTAGTGGACAACAGTGAACATCTCAACTAGCCTGTGTTATGAAAGATACAACAGAATGATTTGATATACTATTTTACTTTATGCAATATGTGTAAAATGCCCGTAAATAAATTAAAAAAGAAGTGTACTAATGGGAGTAGTAATTGGCAACATTTTAATTAGAATATCTAATATTTCGTGGAAATATTGATATATATAATTTATTTTCCTGTTCACTTGTTGTGTCTTCCAAAATGCCTGATTTACAGGCTTTAAGTGCTTTTAAGTGGCTCTGATGTCCACTACAGTGGATGTAGGAAATCCAGGTCCTGTTTAGTAACATAAGTAAGTTTAGTAAGTCATATGCTGATTTTGAAACCCCATAATAATTTTCTGAGATATTGATTTACAACAAACTATTTGAAAATTAGATTTAAATGATAATTGCAAAATATAATCATATTTCTATAAGACTGTAAAATTTGATCGTTAAGTCAGTGCCAGTCATATTTAGAGACAGAAGAGGGAGTGGTCATGGTGAAACCTCCAACATGATATCTCTGAAAATCCCTGAATGTGCTCTTCACAGGACACCCAGACTTAAAAATGTGACTCGTATGGTGTCAGAAAAAAATAATAATATCCACTACAGTTAACAAAATGCTATGCTTGTGTCTCGGGGATATTTTGTTTTCTTTTTTGCATTAAATGCATTAAATATATATACAGTGATGAAAATAAGTATTTGAACACCCTGCTATTTTGCAAATTCTCCCACTTAGAAATCATGGAGGGTCTGAAATTGTCATCGTAGGGTTAGTACGATTACAACATTGAGACGCGGGGGTGCCATAGATATGTGTACATAGATTCCTTATTAGCGACTGTTATCAGATTCTGCCTCTGCAACCGTACGCATGCATGTATGAAATGAATATCTATAGTATAATACAGTGAGGAAAATAAGTATTTGAACACCCTGCTATTTTGCAAGTTCTCCCACTTGGAGGTCATGGAGGGGTCTGAAATTGTCATCGTAGGTGCATGTCCACTGTGAGAGACATAATCTAAAAAAACATCCAGAAATCACAATGTATGATTTTTTAACTATTTATTTGTATGATACAGCTGCAAATAAGTATTTGAACACCTGAGAAAATCAATGTTAATATTTGGTACAGTAGCCTTTGTTTGCAATTACAGAGGTCAAAGGTTTCCTGTAGTTTTTCAGCAGGTTTGCACTGCAGGAGGGATTTTGGCCCACTCCTCCACACAGATCTTCTCTAGATCAGTCAGGTTTCTGGCCTGTCGCTGAGAAACACGGAGTTTGAGCTCCTCCAAAGATTCTCTATTGGGTTTAGGTCTGGAGACTGGCTAGGCCACGCCAGAACCTTGATATGCTTCTTACAGAGCCACTCCTTGGTTATCCTGGCTGTGTGCTTCGGGTCATTGTCATGTTGGAAGACCCAGCCTCGACCCATCTTCAATGCTCTAACTGAGGGAAGGAGGTTGTTCCCCAAAATCTCGCAATACATGGCCCCGGTCATCCTCTCCTTAATACAGTGCAGTCGCCCTGTCCCATGTGCAGAAAAACACCCCCAAAGCATGATGCTACCCCCCCATGCTTCACAGTAGGGATGGTGTTCTTGGGATGGTACTCATCATTCTTCTTCCTCCAAACACGTTTAGTGGAATTATGACCAAAAAGTTCTATTTTGGTCTCATCTGACCACATGACTTTCTCCCATGACTCCTCTGGATCATCCAAATGGTCATTGGCAAACTTAAGACGGGCCTTGACATGTGCTGGTTTAAGCAGGGGAACCTTCTGTGCCATGCATGATTTCAAACCATGACGTCTTAGTGTATTACAAACAGTAACCTTGGAAACGGTGGTCCCAGCTCTTTTCAGGTCATTGACCAGCTCCTCCCGTGTAGTTCTGGGCTGATTTCTCACCTTTCTTAGGATCATTGAGACCCCACGAGGTGAGATCTTGCATGGAGCCCCAGTCCGAGGGAGATTGACAGTCATGTTTAGCTTCTTCCATTTTCTAATGATTACTCCAATAGTGGACCTTTTTTCACCAAGCTGCTTGGCAATTTCCCCGTAGCCCTTTCCAGCCTTGTGGTGGTGTACAATTTTGTCTCTAGTGTCTTTGGACAGCTCTTTGGTCTTGGCCATGTTAGTAGTTGGATTCTTACTGATTGTATGGGGTGGACAGGTGTCTTTATGCAGCTTACGACCTCAAACAGGTGCATCTAATTTAGGATAATAAATGGAGTGGAGGTGGACATTTTAAAGGCAGACTAACAGGTCTTTGAGGGGCAGAATTCTAGCTGATAGACAGGTGTTCAAATACTTATTTGCAGCTGTATCATACAAATAAATAGTTAAAAAATCATATATTGTGATTTCCGGATATTTTTTTTTAGATTATGTCTCTCACAGTGGACATGCACCTACGATGACAATTTCAGACCCCTCCATGATTTACAAGTGGGAGAACTTGCAAAATAGCAGGGCGTTCAAATACTTATTTTCCTCACTGTATATACGCATGTATTTCCATCACAGGTTTGGTCTTAAATTTCACGTAAGGTGGTATTAAAAATACAACTTCTTAAAAAGGTCTTAAAAAGTCTTAAATTGAGCTTGCTCATATCTGTAGACACCCTGAAAACACTGATTCATCCAGTAATGAAATAAGTGAAGTCTTTATGAGTGAGTCACTGAATCATTCATTCAAGAGATTTGTTCAAAAAACGAATTAGTTTAGTTCAGAATCGTGATTCTTACTTCATCCAGAATGGTGCAGCTCTAATATGTTGTAAATAATGACTGAACTGACATGCTTTTAATCACATAACACCGTGGATAAACGTGTGTGTGTGTGTGTGTGTGTGTGTTTAGATGGAGTTTGATGAGAAGGAGTTGAGGAGAGAGATCAGCTACGCCATCAAGAACATTCATGGAGTCAGGCAAGAGCACACTGACACTGTACACGACCATACTCACTTCAGGAACATAACTCCTGTATCGCACATCCCCGATCATTTAGTCCGCTTTCATCGCTTAACCTCTGACATTTGAACCATGTAAAGAAATCGTAGATACACCACACATATTCAACAGCTCAGTAAGCACATGGGCTCATTATTAGAGTCGTTCTCTCTGTAATCGGACATGGTTTCACTCTGTTTGACCGTGTGTTGTGTGTGTGACCTCAGGACGGGGCTGTTCACCCCTGACATGGCCTTCGAGGCCATCGTGAAAAAGCAGCTGATCAAGCTGAAGGAGCCGTGCCTCAAATGCATTGACCTGGTCATCCAGGAGCTCATCAATACGGTCAGGCGGTGCACACTGAAGGTAGACGGAGAGAGAGCATGTCACGCTAACACCTGCCCGACTCACGCCGCTAACGGCTCCGCAAAGCAAAAACACTCACGCAACACCAACTGCCCTCTACCTCAGCGAGGAAATGACCGAAGCTGCTCCGCAAACTTACATGTACATAACCCATTTCAAATCAGCATTACGATCTGATGTGAGCGGCCCCATAAGTGTTGTGTTTACACACAAATACTGTTAGAATACCGTCAAGGTCAAAGAGCTGCAATCCCATGCGTCACGTTTAGGAAAGAGGACCGAATGGACCATATGTGCTTCAGTTTTCATCCACCCGTCCACTTTTTCACAGTATTGTGCCCTTAATTATCCAAATAACACCTCCGCTGTCCCATGATCCTCCAGGACGGGGCTGTTCACCCCTGACCTGGCCTTTGAGGCCATAGTGAAAAAGCAGATTGTTAAACTGAAGGAGCCGTGTCTCAAGTGTGTAGACCTGGTGGTGTCTGAACTCGCCACGCTCATCCACAAGTGCACCGAGAAGGTAAAACATGACCGCTTCTGACTGATCCCTTAACCAATCAAATCCAGTCCTGTAACCGAACCCTCTTTGATTGACAGATCCCTTAACCAATCAAATCCAGTCCTGTAACCGAACCCTCTTTGATTGACAGATGCCTTAACCAATCAAATCCAGTCCTGTAACCGAACCCACTGTGATTGACCGCTCCCTTAACCAATCAAATCCAGTCCTGTAACCGAACCCTCTTTGATTGACAGATCCCTTAACCAATCAAATCCAGTCCTGTAACCGAACCCACTGTGATTGACCGCTCCCTTAACCAATCAAATCCAGTCCTGTAACCGAACCCTCTTTGATTGACAGATCCCTTAACCAATCAAATCCAGTCCTGTAACCGAACCCACTGTGATTGACCGCTCCCTTAACCAATCAAATCCAGTCCTGTAACCGAACCCTCTTTGATTGACAGATCCCTTAACCAATCAAATCCAGTCCTGTAACCGAACCCTCTTTGATTGACAGATCCCTTAACCAATCAAATCCAGTCCTGTAACCGAACCCACTGTGATTGACCGATCCCTTAACCAATCAAATCCAGTCCTGTAACCGAACCCATTGTGATTGACCGATCTCTTAACCAATCAAATCCAGTCCTGTAACCGAACCCTCTTTGATTGACAGATCCCTTAACCAATCAAATCCAGTCCTGTAACCGAACCCTCTTTGATTGACAGATCCCTTAACCAATCAAATCCAGTCCTGTAACCGAACCCTCTTTGATTGACAGATCCCTTAACCAATCAAATCCAGTCCTGTAACCGAACCCACTGTGATTGACCGATCCCTTAACCAATCAAACCCAGTCCTGTAACCGAACCCTCTTTGATTGACAGATCCCTTAACCAATCAAATCCAGTCCTGTAACCGAACCCACTGTGATTGACCGATCCCTTAACCAATCAAATCCAGTCCTGTAACCGAACCCATTGTGATTGACCGATCTCTTAACCAATCAAATCCAGTCCTGTAACCGAACCCTCTTTGATTGACAGATCCCTTAACCAATCAAACCCAGTCCTGTAACCGAACCCACTGTGATTGACCGATCTCTTAACCAATCAAATCCAGTCCTGTAACCGAACCCACTGTGATTGACCGATCCCTTAACCAATCAAATCCAGTCCTGTAACCGAACCCTCTTTGATTGACAGATCCCTTAACCAATCAAACCCAGTCCTGTAACCGAACCCACTGTGATTGACCGATCTCTTAACCAATCAAATCCAGTCCTGTAACCGAACCCATTGTGATTGACCGATCTCTTAACCAATCAAATCCAGTCCTGTAACCGAACCCTCTTTGATTGACAGATCCCTTAACCAATCAAACCCAGTCCTGTAACCGAACCCACTTTGATTGACCGATCTCTTAACCAATCAAATCCAGTCCTGTAACCGAACCCACTGTGATTGACCGATCTCTTAACCAATCAAATCCAGTCCTGTAACCGAACCCACTTTGATTGACCGATCTCTTAACCAATCAAATCCAGTCCTGTAACCGAACCCACTTTGATTGACCGATCTCTTAACCAATCAAATCCAGTCCTGTAACCGAACCCACTTTGATTGACCGATCTCTTAACCAATCAAATCCAGTCCTGTAACCGAACCCACTTTGATTGACCGATCTCTTAACCAATCAAATCCAGTCCTGTAACCGAACCCACTGTGATTGACCGATCCCTTAACCAATCAAATCCAGTCCTGTAACCGAACCCTCTTTGATTGACAGATCCCTTAACCAATCAAACCCAGTCCTGTAACCGAACCCACTTTGATTGACAGATCCCTTAACCAATCAAATCCAGTCCTGTAACCGAACCCTCTTTGATTGACAGATCCCTTAACCAATCAAACCCAGTCCTGTAACCGAACCCACTTTGATTGACCGATCTCTTAACCAATCAAATCCAGTCCTGTAACCGAACCCACTGTGATTGACCGATCTCTTAACCAATCAAATCCAGTCCTGTAACCGAACCCACTTTGATTGACCGATCTCTTAACCAATCAAATCCAGTCCTATAACCGAACCCACTTTGATTGACCGATCTCTTAACCAATCAAATCCAGTCCTGTAACCGAACCCACTTTGATTGACAGATCCCTTAACCAATCAAATCCAGTCCTGTAACCGAACCCACTTTGATTGACAGATCCCTTAACCAATCAAATCCAGTCCTGTAACCGAACCCTCTTTGATTGACCGATCTCTTAACCAATCAAATCCAGTCCTGTAACTGAACCCTCTTTGATTGACCGATCCCTTAACCAATCAAATCCAGTGCAGTAAATGTCCTCTCATGTGGCGTGTGTCCGCTGTTGGTTCAGTGTTTGTCTGTGGTGGATGAGCTCCGCTTGTGTTTTTGCTTTGTGGGGATTATTTCACTAATCACAGGCCGTGTTTAAACACACATCCCTGCAGTCCTGCTCATGCGTGTTTATGACGTGTTACTGTGTGTGTGTGTGTGTGTGTGTGTGTGTGTCCTAGCTGAACTCGTATCCTCGGCTGAGAGAAGAGACGGAGAGAATCGTCACCACATACGTCAGAGAGAGAGAGAGCAAAACAAAAGACCAGGTGCGTGTTCCCGAACCTCCTCCTGTTATCCCGTCACACTCATTCATTCATTCACACCTGTGTGTGTGTGTGTGTGTGTGTCGCAGGTGATGCTGCTGATCGACATCGAGCTCTCCTACATCAACACCAACCACGAGGACTTCATCGGTTTTGCCAAGTGAGTGCCCTCTGCCCTCTGTTGACCTCTGGTTTCAGTGGCAGCGTCTAACCGCAGTGTGTTTCAGCGCGCAGCAGCGGAGCGCCGCCGTCAGCAAGAAGAGGGCCATGCCCAACCAGGTACAGCAGCACCAGCTCACGCGCCGGCCCATTGGTCCACTCCCCCGCCTCATTATCATATCCCCTCCCCCTGCTGCAGGTGATCAGACGCGGTTGGCTCACCATCAACATCAGCATCATGAAGGGCGGGTCCAAGGACTACTGGTTCATCCTGACCGCAGAGTCTCTGTCCTGGTACAAGGACGAGGAGGTGTGTGTGTGTGTGTTTAGATGTGTATTCTTTATCTTTTGTGGAAATAAAACGTGTGTGTGTGTGTGTGTGTGTGTGTGTGTGTGTGTGTGTTTTCCAGGAGAAAGAGAAGAAGTTCATGCTGCCTCTGGATAACCTGAAGCTCAGAGACGTGGAGAAAGGGTTCATGTCCACCAAACACACCTTTGCCATCTTCAACACTGAGCAGCGGTAAAGATCAATAATCATAATCACAATAAACCGGCTGTTGTCAACCAAAATAAAGGTTTGATGGTTTAACGCTTGAAAATTAAGAAATTAAGACGAATATAAATATTAGTATTTAAATTTTTTTTTAAAGTGGTACTGTAAAGTTAATTTGATATTTTTACATTAATTATTTAATCTTATGATAAATTAATAGATATACTTTTATGATATTATATGAACAAATATTTCATAATATTATATAAGTAAATAAATATATTATACATGTATAACATTGTATGAATAAATACGTAAATTAATGAATTTGACATTTATAATAATATATTAACCAATTAAATAATGGATATAAATAATATATATGTATAATATCATATGAATAAAATATATACTTGTATTTTATTATTATAAACACATTTGGATAAATGTAGTAATTTTGTATATATATACATAAAAGATAACAATAATTGAAACAAATATTATCATTTTAGTTTAACTCTTTTTATTGATGCTTTTCATTGAAAGATAAATTATAATTACAGTGGGGCATAAAAGTATTTAGTCAGACACCAATTGTGCAAGTTCTCCCACTTAAAAGATGAGCGAGGCCTGTAATCTTCATCATAGGAACACTTCAACTATGAGAGACAGAATGAGAAAAAAAAACATTGTCTGAGATTTAAAGAATTTATTTGCAAATTATGGTGGAAAAATAAGTATTTGGTCAATAACAAAAGTTTGTTATATACCCTTTGTTGGCAATGACAGAGGTCAAACGTTTTCTGTAAGTCTCCACAAGGTTTTTCCTCAATGCTGCTGGTGGTTTGGCCCACTCCTGCATGCAGATCTCCTCTAGAGCACTGATGCTTAGGGGCTGTCGCTGGGAAACACAGATTTTCAACTCCCTCCAAAGATTTTCTATGGGGTTGAGATCTGGAGACTGGCTAGGCCACTCCAGGACCTTGAAATGCTTCTTACAAAGCCACTCCTTCGGTGCCCGGGCGGTGTGTTTGGGATCATAGTCATGCTGAAAGACCCAGCCACGTTTCATCTTCAATGCCCTTGCTGATGGAAGGAGGTTTTTACTCAAGGCCCCATTCATTCTTTCCTTTACACGGATCAGTCGTCCTGGTCCCTTTGGAGAAAAACAGCCCCAAAGCATGATGTTTCCACCCCCATGCTTCACAGTAGATGTCTTCACGGGTCCAAAAATTCATACCTGAACCCGAAGAGACCCGTAATGTGCAAACAGAACCGACCGGACCGTCTATTATTTAAAAGCTGGAACCGAACCCGGCGTGAAGACACAGACCCGACTGGACCCGATTGGCACATATTCCACAATAAACTGATATTAACAAGTCAATAAACAAGTTGCGAAACATATGACTTGTGTCTTACCTATAGCCGTCGTCTCCCTTCCTTAACGTTACTCGATTGTGATGCATTAACCCTTGCCAAAAAGTTATTCCTCTCTTGTTATTCCAAGCTTAATTCACTCATCATTTCAGCTTTAAAAGTCCACTTCATGTCCCAGTGACGGATGACAAATGCGTCTTTGCAGATTTGCATTTCGACTCGAGTTAACTCGCATAATAACTTTGACTGTTTGCCTTTTTGAACAATAATAACGATTGCTCGTTCGGTGGCCGCTGACGTCCTCATTATTTATTTGCTATCATCACTGTGAGCCGAGTCTGACCACCAAAACTTTACGATTAAACAAGACGGTTCATTCATATTATTATTAATAATCAGTCAGTGCGGAAGCTCGGGTTGCCATAGAAACGACACGTGCTTGAGACCGCACATGCGTGTTAGCTGGAGCAGTTTGTGTGACAGTTCACCTGAGATTGTGTTGCTGATTTTCAAACTTCAACAGTGCATCACACGTAATACACTGGACAGCAATTACTTTTTTCTCATGTTTGTCCACAATATGCATGAAGGATGCCCAGACAGAAGATGGCCAAATATATTCTTTATATTCGTTGGTTTTTAGCTTTTTTCGCACATTACTCATGAAGGTATCCATTATTACCGTGTGCTTGCAATGGGAGAGGGAGAGAGAGAGAGAGAGAGAGAGAGATTGTTTTTTCTTTCTTTTTTTAAACCTTAAAGGGTTAGTTCACCCAAAAATGAAAATTCTGTCAGTAATTACTCACCCTCATGTTGTTCCAACCATGTAAGACCTTCGTTCATCTTCGGAACATAATTTAGTATATTTTTGATGAAATCTGAGAGCTGTCTCACTCCTCCATAGGCTTTCAGAGGGAATGAAACTTGATGGCCCAGAATAGTAAGTAAAAACGTCATTTAAGGAGTCCAAATGACTACAGTGGCTCTGTATTAAGTCTATCATGCGACGAAAATACTTTTTGAGCGGAAAAACAACAAAAATAACGACTTTATCCCACTATTATTGTTGTTCAATTTGAGCCTCTGACGAGAGTTCGCGGGAGCGCCACGACGCATGCGCGAGAACCGTTCTTCTTCTACTACTACTTGTTACTGGCTGCTCACTCATACATACATACATATATATATATATATATACATACATACATATATATATATATATAATTAGCCACATGCAAATAAAATCAAATAATTAAAATCATGTATCGTTACTTTAACAACCACTACATGCCGATTCCACTTATTACCTTGTTGTGTAGAAACAAGTTGGGCACAGCTGTTGATTTCAGTAATCGTCTTGTGTTTTGTTGAACTGGTTTGAAGTCGTCTGTTGAAAAATGTTCACTGCACAACCTCATGTTCTTAACGACTTTAAGCGGTAAATTAACATCCCGCTGCACTGCCAGCAGCCATAGCTTCATTCGCTCACGATCATTTATTGGGAAAGTGTGTAAGGTAAGCCGTTCATTTTGCAGAATTGGTAAGGCACTCTTACGTTTTCTTTTCTTTTTCTCACGATTCTTACATCCAGGAAATGCACACTTTTTAACCATTGTAAAAATCTAAATCGAGACCTAAATCACAATCAGTGTCGAATTCAATAGCTTGCATACAGCGGGCGTCTTCTTCTGCTTGTAAACAGACCTTGTTGCGCTGCCGGCAATGTCGGGACATCATCTCGTACAGTAGATGGCGGTACTACTCCGAAAGAGTGAGCAGCCAGTAACAAGTAGTAGTAGAAGAAGAACGCCGTAATCTCAGTTCTCGCGCATGCGTCGTGGCGCTCCCGCGAACTCTCGTCAGAGGCTCAAATTGAACAACAATAATAGTGGGATAAAGTCGTTATTTTTGTTGTTTTTCCGCTCAAAAAGTATTTTCGTCGCATGATAGACTTAATACAGAGCCACTGTAGTCATTTGGACTCCTTAAATGACGTTTTTACTTACTATTCTGGGCCATCAAGTTCCAGTCCCTCTGAAAGCCTATGGAGGAGTGAGACAGCTCTCAGATTTCATCAAAAATATACTAAATTATGTTCCGAAGATGAACGAAGGTCTTACATGGTTGGAACAACATGAGGGTGAGTAATTACTGACAGAATTTTCATTTTTGGGTGAACTAACCCTTTAATTCCCGGCTCACACTTTTCTTATCCTAATTATACCAATTGCAAGTTACAAAAAACACACAAGCAGTGCTGACTGACTCTGAACACGGGCAGGTGTTCTCCTTGTATTACACAAAATGTTAAACAGACCCGGGACCCAAAGTAATAGATTGGGACCCAACCCGGACCCGGCTGATCATTTAAAATATAGACCCGAACCCGTACGGGTCCACAGGTCTCGGGGGCTCCGTGAAGACCTCTGCTTCACAGCAGGGATGGTGTTCTTTGGATGCGACTCAGCATTCCTTCTCCTCCAAACACGACAAGTTGAGTTTTTACCAAAAAGTTGTATTTTGGTTTCATCTGACCATATGACGTTCTCCCAATCCTCTTCTGGATCATCCAAATGCTCTCTAGCAAACTTCAGACGGGCCCGGACATGTCCTGGCTTAAGCAGAGGGACACGTCTGGCCCTGGCGGGGAGTGTGTTACTGATGGTAGCCTTTGTTACTTTGGTCCCAGCTCTCTGCAGGTCATTTACTAGGTCCCCCGTGTGGTTCTGGGATTTTTGCTCACCATTCTTGTGATCATTTTGACCCCACGGGGTGAGATCTTGCGTGGAGCCCCAGATCGAGGGAGATTATCAGTGGTCTTGTATGTCTTCCATTTTCTAATAATTGCTCCCACAGTTGTTTCTTCACACCGAGCTGCTTACCTATTGCAGATTCAGTCTTCCCAGCCTGGTGCAGGTCTACAGTTCTGTTTCTGGTGTCCTTTGACAGCTCTTTGGTCTTGGCCATAGTGTAGTTTGGAGTCTGACTGTTCGAGGTTGTGGAGAGGCGTCTTTTATACTGATATCGAGTTCAAACAGGGGCCATTAATACAGGGAACGAGTGGAGGACAGAAGAGCCTCTTAAAGAAGAATTGACAGGTCTGTGAGAGACAGAAATCTTGCTTTTTTTGTAGGTGACCAAATACTTATTTTCCACCATAATTTCAAATAAATTCTTTAAAAATCAGACAATGTGATTTTCTGGATTTCTTTTTCTCATTCTGTCTCTCATAGTTCTCAAGTGTACCTATGATGAAAATTACAGGCCTCTCTCATCTTTGTAAGTGGGAGAACTTTTTTGCCCCACTGTACATGTTAACAGAAATCAAGATAACAGAAGGCAGAAGTATTCATAATATCTGTAAATCACATTGATCCTCTGGTGCTCTTCGGTCATTTCTGACCGGAACATTTTCTGTTTTGAAATTTTAAAAATCACAGCTTCATGGGAATGATATGAAACTTGGTGACTTTTCTAGCTTTAGGTATGTAAACACAAAAAAGTGGGGTCATGATTCGAGCATGCTAATTAGTCATTTAAAAAAAGTAGCGTTCATTGTCTTCGGTCATAAATGAATGGGAAATCGGCAAAAACACAAAAATTCTCTGAATATTTGTGTGTACAATCTACAAATCGGCCACAATGCTGAAAAAAAGTACACAGCAGTGAAGGGGTGACACTCTAAAACATCAAGAGTGTGATATTGACACACACACACACACACACACACACCTATGAAAAACTGAACCTATCTAGCTTCATCAGAATGATATGAAACTTGGTGACTTTTCTAGCATTAGGGATGTAAACACAAATAAATTGAGGGCATGATTCGAGCATGCTAAGTGGTCATAAAGAAAATACTCCCACTTGTGCTCTTCGGTCAAAAATGACCACCATAGGAAATGAATGGGAAATCTGCAAAAACACAAATTCCTACAAGGAATCCATACTAAACAATAATAAACTCCTGCAGATCCGTAACTCCTGCAGATCCGTAACTCCTGCAGATCCGTAACTCCTGTAGATCCGTAACTCCTGTAGATCCGTAACTCCTGCAGATCCGTAACTCCTGCAGATCCGTAACTCCTGCAGATCCGTCACTCCTGCAGATCCGTAACTCCTGCAGATCTGTAACTCTGCAGATCTGTAACTCTGCAGATCCGTAACTCCTGCAGATCCGTAACTCCTGTAGATCCGTAACTCCTGCAGATCCGTAACTCCTGCAGATCCGTAACTCCTGCAGATCCGTCACTCCTGTAGATCCGTAACTCCTGCAGATCCGTCACTCCTGTAGATCCGTAACTCCTGTAGATCCGTAACTCCTGTAGATCCGTAACTCTGCAGATCCGTAACTCCTGCAGATCCGTCACTCCTGCAGATCCGTCACTCCTGCAGATCCGTCACTCCTGCAGATCCGTCACTCCTGCAGATCCGTAACTCCCGCAGATCCGTAACTCCCGCAGATCCGTAACTCCCGCAGATCCGTAACTCCCGCAGATCCGTAACTCCCGTAGATCCGTAACTCCCGCAGATCCGTAACTCCCGCAGATCCGTAACTCCTGCAGATCCGTAACTCCTGCAGATCCGTAACTCCTGCAGATCCGTCACTCCTGCAGATCCGTCACTCCTGCAGATCCGTAACTCCTGCAGATCCGTAACTCCTGCAGATCCGTAACTCCTGCAGATCCGTAACTCCTGCAGATCCGTCACTCCTGCAGATCCGTAACTCTGCAGATCCGTAACTCCTGCAGATCCGTAACTCCTGCAGATCCGTAACTCCTGCAGATCCGTCACTCCTGCAGATCCGTAACTCCTGCAGATCCGTCACTCCTGCAGATCCGTAACTCTGCAGATCCGTAACTCCTGCAGATCCGTCACTCCTGCAGATCCGTCACTCCTGCAGATCCGTCACTCCTGCAGATCCGTCACTCCTGCAGATCTGTAACTCTGCAGATCCGTCACTCCTGCAGATCCGTAACTCCTGTAGATCCGTAACTCCTGCAGATCCGTAACTCCTGCAGATCCGTAACTCCTGCAGATCCGTCACTCCTGTAGATCCGTAACTCCTGTAGATCCGTAACTCCTGTAGATCCGTAACTCCTGCAGATCCGCAACTCCTGCAGATCCGTAACTCCTGCAGATCCGTAACTCCTGCAGATCCGTAACTCCTGCAGATCCGTAACTCCTGCAGATCCGTCACTCCTGTAGATCCGTAACTCCTGCAGATCCGTCACTCCTGTAGATCCGTAACTCCTGTAGATCCGTAACTCCTGTAGATCCGTAACTCTGCAGATCCGTCACTCCTGCAGATCCGTAACTCCTGCAGATCCGTAACTCCTGCAGATCCGTAACTCCTGCAGATCCGTAACTCCTGCAGATCCGTAACTCTGCAGATCCGTAACTCCTGCAGATCCGTAACTCCTGCAGATCCCTAACTCCTGCAGATCCGTCACTCCTGCAGATCCGTAACTCTGCAGATCCGTCACTCCTGCAGATCCGTAACTCTGCAGATCCGTAACTCCTGCAGATCCGTAACTCCTGCAGATCCGTCACTCCTGCAGATCCGTCACTCCTGCAGATCCGTCACTCCTGCAGATCCGTAACTCCTGCAGATCCGTAACTCCTGCAGATCCGTAACTCTGCAGATCCGTAACTCCTGCAGATCCGTAACTCCTGCAGATCCGTAACTCCTGCAGATCCGTCACTCCTGTAGATCCGTAACTCCTGTAGATCCGTAACTCTGCAGATCCGTCACTCCTGCAGATCCGTAACTCCTGCAGATCCGTAACTCCTGCAGATCCGTAACTCCTGCAGATCCGTAACTCCTGTAGATCCGTAACTCCTGTAGATCCGTCACTCCTGCAGATCCGTAACTCCTGCAGATCCGTCACTCCTGCAGATCCGTCACTCCTGCAGATCCGTAACTCCTGTAGATCCGTAACTCCTGTAGATCCGTAACTCCTGTAGATCCGTAACTCCTGTAGATCCGTAACTCTGCAGATCCGTCACTCCTGCAGATCCGTAACTCTGCAGATCCGTAACTCCTGCAGATCCGTAACTCCTGCAGATCCGTAACTCCTGTAGATCCGTAACTCCTGCAGATCCGTCACTCCTGCAGATCCGTAACTCCTGCAGATCCGTAACTCCTGCAGATCCGTAACTCCTGCAGATCCGTAACTCCTGCAGATCCGTAACTCCTGCAGATCCGTAACTCCTGTAGATCCGTAACTCCTGCAGATCCGTCACTCCTGCAGATCCGTCACTCCTGCAGATCCGTAACTCCTGCAGATCCGTAACTCCTGCAGATCCGTAACTCCTGCAGATCCGTAACTCCTGCAGATCCGTAACTCCTGCAGATCCGTAACTCCTGCAGATCCGTAACTCCTGCAGATCCGTAACTCCTGTGTTTGATGATGCAGGAACGTGTATAAAGACCTGCGTCAGATCGAGCTGGCCTGCGACTCTCAGGAGGACGTGGACAGCTGGAAAGCCTCGTTCCTGCGGGCCGGGGTCTATCCCGAGAAGGACCAGCCGGAGAACGATGACGGCGTCCCGGCCGACTCTCTCTCCATGGACCCTCAGCTGGAGCGGCAGGTGGAGACCATCCGGAACCTGGTGGACTCCTACATCGGCATCGTCAACAAGAGCATCCGGGACCTCATGCCCAAGGCCATCATGCACCTCATGATCAACAGCGTGAGTGTGGGCGGGGCATTCATCAGGTGTCCATCACGGGGGAGGGGGCGGGGCTTACGCCACTCACGGCTTGCATTAATCAGGTGTCCATCACGGGGGGGCGGGGCTTACGCCACTCACGGCTCGCATTATTCAGGTGTCCATCACGGCCCGGGGGGCGGGGCTTACGCATCAGGGCTGGTTTCAGTTTCAGTTTTATTTATTTATGTTTACATTTGGAGTTTAAGGGTTTGATTTTCTTTTATTTGTTTGATTTAAAAAAATTTTTTTTTAGCTGTTTTAGGGTTTCATTTTTTTTCTTTTATTTATTTATGGTTTTTGTGGGGGGTTTTAGGTTTATTTATCTATTCATTTATTGTTTATTTTATTTAATTAATTAATTAATTAATTGTATTTTATCTATTTTTAAGTTATAATTTCTTATGGATTTTTGGGTTCATTTATTTTATTTGTGTTGCTTATTTATTTATGTTTTGTCATTCATTTAATTTGTTTTCCTTTTTTTGTATCATTTTTTATTTTATTTATGTTTTTGTGATGGTTTATTTATTATTTATACGATTTTTTTAATTATTGTTAAGGAGTTTTAGGGTGTATTTATTTTTTGTATTATTATTTATTTAATAAATTTTTTAAAGGATTTTTGGGGTTTATTTATTAATATTTTTGTATTACATTTATTTTATTTATTATTCATATTATTACTTTTCTTTGCATTGGGGTTTATTTAATTGGATTTCTGCGGTCTCCACGCCGTCAGTGAGTTCATGCGGGTTTGTTCTGTGTGTGTGTGTGCGTGTGTGTGTGTGTGTGTGTGTGTGTGTCTGTGTCTGTGTCTGTGTCTGTCTGTGTCTGTGTCTGTGTGTCTGTGTGTGTGTGTGTGTGTGTGTGTGTGTGTCTGTGTCTGTGTCTGTGTCTGTGTCTGTGTCTGTGTGTGTGTGTGTGTGTGTGTGTGTGTGTGTGTCTGTCTCAGGCGAAGGAGTTCATCCACTCGGAGCTGCTGGCGTACCTGTACTCGTCCGGCGATCAGAACAGTCTGATGGAGGAGTCGGCCGACCAGGCCCAGCGGCGCGACGAGATGCTGCGCATGTACCACGCGCTCAAGGAGGCGCTGCACATCATCGGTGACATCAGCACCAGCACCATATCCGCGCCCGTCCCGCCTCCGGTGGACGACACCTGGATCCACCCCGACCCCAGGTACTGCTTTTATCTCATAAATCACTGCTCTGGTAATAACGGAAGTGCATTTAAAGTCAAACGTGTGTCTGTCAGCCCTCCATCTCAGCGTAAGCCGTCCTCAGGCACGGCCCCGCCCCCTGGCCGCCCCCCTGCAGTGCGAGGCCCCACCCCCGGCCCACCGGCCGCGCCCCCTCTGAACCCCTCCCCTGCGTTTGGAGGCCCGCCCGTGCCGTCCAGGCCTGGCCCGCCTCCAGTTAGCGCTAATGTGTTTGGGAGTGGCGCTCTGGAGGCTCCGCCCCCTCAGGTGCCGTCTCGCCCCGCCCGTGTGCCGCCCGCTCTGCCACCCGGCATACCCAGGTAGGACTCTTCCAACACCCTCCAGTTTGAAGGCTTATTGATATTAATGAGATCAACTGTCAAGTCCCATAACCGATTATTTATTCATGAGCCACAGATTATTCATAGTAAGATTCTCTAATTGGCTGCCTTTCAACCAATCATTTATTCCCACTGGCTGAGGGTAATTAATATTCATGATTCACACTTGAGTTCTGTCAAACTGAACACAGAATCATATCTGCGACTGTTTATGCAGATGTCAGAGATAATGAAGAGTCAAATATTACATGATTTACTGATATTAGTCGTGACTGACAGAACTGATTGTCTGCTAGTTATTTGCTTTAGTATATAATAATAATAATAATAATAATAATACAATTATTAAAAGGTTACCATTCTAAATATTTGTTTCAAGGAATCCCTTCATTATTCATCCATGCGTCTGTTGCTGGAGTTTCATTCGCTTACATTTTAAAAGATGAATTGAATTGTTCATGTTTCATTTCTGATAATACATTTGTGTTAAATCATGAATCCAGAGA
>CM042241.1:3611191-3616191 GCA_023566225.1 Romanogobio albipinnatus
TTAAAAAGGCTGTACAGAAGATTCCCTTTGTTCACCGTAATGTCACATTCTCCCGAAACGCCCTCATCTCTCGAGATGAAATGACATGACTAAAAAAACGGACACAAAACTAAGACAGGAAGACATGAAATGGACAGATCCGTGAAGTCTTGCGTCCTCAGAGTCGGACGACGGTCGGCAGCCTGTGATTATTACTTCAGCAGTTCTCCAAGCTTATTCGACTTCACAGGCACCCGGAAACACCAAGAAGGATCGTCCAATGAGAAAGCGTCTAATCCATCTAAAGGCACGGCGGTCCCTGTGTGCGCTCGTGTCTCGAGGCTTCTCTCTCTCCAGCAGCCGATCCGATGGCCGCTTGTTTTAGGAGCAGACCCTCCGCTTGTCGTCGAACAGCCGGCGGACGGTGTACACCTGAGTGAGCGCCACACTCAGCATGACCAGCATGTTGACACAGGACCAGAAGGAGACCCGCCACAGGTTGTCCTCCAGCAGGTTTCGGTCGCGAGCCTCGAACGCCCGCAGGACCGTCTGCATCTGACGACTGCGCTCCAGCCGCCGGTGGACCGCCTCCATCGACTCCTGCCACACAAGAGTTTATTCGGATTATATTCTGCGTTAAATATGGACGCTTGTTTCTGACACGCAATTACGAAACTACACCTTTTCAATTCTGAGAAAAAAAGAGAAATTCTGAGTCCGACAAAATCTGATATAAACTCGCAATTCTGAGAACGTTGTATGACTTTTTTTATTTCTGTTTAGTTTTATTTTAATTTCAGTTAATGATTTTTAGTAATTCAAATTTAAGTTTTAAAGTTACTGACTAAATTTAAGTTACTGACTTTTTTACGAAAATACAAAAATACGAAAGGTAATTGCAACTTTTCTCAGAATTGGATTTTATAATCAACTTTTTTTTCTCGCATTTGCGACTTTCTCAGATTTGCGTTTGTATCTCGCAATTCTGAGAAAGTTGTATTACTTTTTTATTTCTGTTTAGTTTTATTTTAATTTCAGGTAATGATTTTTAGTAATTCAAATTTAAGTTTTAAAGTTACTGACTAAATTTGACTCCTGCCACACAAGAGTTTATTCGGATTATATTCTGCGTTAAATATGGACGCTTGTTTCTGACACGCAATTACGAAATTACACCTTTTCAATTCTGAGAAAAAAAAAGAGAAATTCTGAGTCCGACAAAATCTGATATAAACTCGCAATTCTGAGAACGTTGTATGACTTTTTTTATTTCTGTTTAGTTTTATTTTAATTTTTTTAAAGTTACTGACTAAATTTAAGTTACTGACTTTTTTACGAAAATACAAAAATACGAAAAGTAATTGCAACGTTTTTCCTCAGAATTGGATTTTATAATTTATAATCAACTTTTTTTTCTCGCATTTGCGACTTTCTCAGATTTGCGTTTATATCTCGCAATTCTGAGAAAGTTTTTAGTAATTCAAATAAGTTCTAAAGTTTAAATTTGCCCCTTTAATATTCATATTTTATTTGTTTTAGTTGTTGACAAGAAAGCTGTTATTGTTAACAAAAACTATTAAAAATCGTTTACGGTAATTTAAATCAAACTAATAAAATAAGAATTTTAAAAGGGGATGAAAAACGTTTAATAAAATGAGCTGAATTACTAAAAATGTAAATAAAGCTAAACAGAAATAAAAAGGTAACATTATTTGAATTTAGTCATTTTGTTAAATATACCAGTATACAAGCAATACTTAAATAACTTGTTTAACGTTAATAACACCTGTCTGGGGATCATTTAGTCGCCTCACATTGAGATATTAAACACTAATAATCGAGTTACACCTCAGAAAGATGATCAAATAAACATTTCTCATGTAAAGTGAATAAATACAAAAGGAAACTGACTCAAAGTCAGAATTGTTTTACGAAAATACGAAAGGTAATTGCAACTTTTTCCTCAGAATTGGATTTTATAATTTATAATCAACTTTTTTCTCGCATTTGCGACTTTCTTTTTCTCAGATTTGCGTTTATATCTCGCAATTACCTTTCGTATTTTTGTATTCAGTGGCAAAAACAAGCTTAAATGGTTCATTTCAATTGAAGATCTATCAAAGAAAACAACACGTCGAAATAAAACTAATAAAATATAAATATTAAAAGGGGAAAAGATTAGAACTTAAATTTTAAATAAACATTTTATTTCGACTTTTTTCTCAATGTTTCTCTCAAAACAACTTCTCAACATTTTGCTTCTCTATTTTCGAGCTCTTGTTAAACTAAAACTGTTAAATGTCAACACAATAAGGGAAATTTGTATACTCGTTTATATACAAATTTGTATAGGACATTTTTTGCTTATTCTTTTAAATAATTGATTTAGTATTATTTTAAAAGCACACTTTATAGTTGGAAACACGTGTAATTTAACCTGTCCTCAGCCTGAGCTCACACTGTAAAACTGACAAACAAAGTGTTTAAAAATGCAACAAATTAAAAAAAATTGTTACATTAAAATGCAGAACTACTTAAGATATTGTGTTGGTGTGTTTCATACGACATTACCCTTAAGGCTTTGGGGGAGTGTGAGGGGATCACAAGGTGTGTGAGTATGTGACATACAAAAATACAAGTAAATATTGAATTATATTTTCCATTAAAAAAATAGTGAGTGTGTGTAGAACTTAATTTGAAAAACATTGGATTTTGACTTTTTTCTCAATCTTTCTCTCGAAGCAACGACTTTATTCTCAATTTAATGTTTATTCTCAACATTTGATTTCTACTTTCTCGAGTTCTTGTTAACAAAAACTTAATTTGTTTACAGTAATTGAAAAAGCTTAAATAAAATGTAACCATATTATAGGGGAATTACTAAAAATGAAAATAAAATATAGCTAAACAGATATAAGAAGTAATGCAAATGACAAAAGCACAACACAATTACTAAAACAATTCAAATAATGAGTATTATATAAATTATACTAAAATAACACTGTTTAATGTTAATAACGCCAAATAAACGTTTTCCCACAGACTAAGTGCTTTAACAGAAATACAAGTTTTATTTGAACAAACTATATGATTAGATGTTGCCCGTGGAGCGAAATAATCCTTTATAAATCAACCCTATATAATCGTGACACTCACTTTTATGTCGTCCAGCTTGTACTCTAATAGGTTCTCTGGCTCTCCTAGCCCCGCCCACTCGTCGTCCACCCCCACGTCATTGGACGGGCTGTCCAGTATGACCTCGAAGAAGACCATCTTCTCAGAGAACCTGCTGAAGGTGTTGTCGAAACAGATCTGATAGTCTCCCGCCTCCGTGGGCTCCACCCTTAAAAAAAACAGCGGACCAATCACAGACGAGTAAACGGCAGACCGGCCAATCATTCTGAGGCGACGATCGATCCCCTGAGCGAACTTACCGAGGGGAGATTATTCACACAGAACGCGCTTTTAAACACGAGGCAGTGGAAGGAGAAATAAGGTTAAAGTTATGTTAGCTATTGACGTAGCGGTCTAGAGGCGCGCGTTTACATTCAAAACACGACAGTTGAGCGTAAAACCCGTTGGTATTATTGGTTTATTTAAAGCTTCACTGTGTGATATTTTCCCCCATCTAGCGGTGAAAAGGTATATGACCATCCAGTAAATATTAGTTTCTGTTCCTCCCAATTCCGATTTCGTTTTAACTCCTACGGTGGCTGATTTAGTCCAAGATTAACATGGCTTCCAGTTCGACCTCGTCCATTAGTGTTCCTTCAAGTGATGAGGTTACTTTAGAAAACTATTATAATTCGCAGTTATTTAATTTGTCAGTTAACATGTAGGTTATGATATCTATGTAAAATGAATAATAGTTTTACGCTTTCGTAATTTATTTACCATTTCATTGCTAACATCAGCTCTCAGTTTCCCAGACGAATGCAAGCTAATCTTAGTAAAGTAACTTTTATCAGTGCTATCGTTATTCTGGATATTGTACGACATCACTAGCGTAAGGCAAAGTTTACATTGTAGGCTACATCGACACGGTGCCATCGAGTGTTAAAACGCGAAAGGCGAAGCTTGTATTTACGGGAATGTCCCTCTTTGGCTAATGTACTTTCAAGATGGAGGGGCAACATGGCGACCCCCATTCGAACCCCTTACCCGTATGTATTTTCAATGGCATATTATAAACTTGCGAGAATACTTTATTACTAGAAAGAAGTAAATATACATTAATGAGCACATATATTTTTGAAAGAACTAAGTGTTTTTAGCTAAGAATAAACTAAAAAAGTTACACAGTGTAGCTTTAAAGTAATTTAATTACTAAAAAGGTATTGTAGTTATAAAGTTAACTATTTGTACAAATAATATATATATATATTTTAAATATGCACACATTCACACTTATTCGTATAATGCTAAATGTTTCGTCACACATGATTGTGTAATTAATGACATTTTCAATTCAAAACGGTAAAATAACGTAAAAATGTCGCTGGATATAACGGTCAGTCGCTGAATGTTTCTATCGTAAAATGGTTGTCAATTATTATCTAACGACACACTTTTACTGCTAAAACTAAAGCGTCACGCTGGAATTCGCACTGACCGTAATGTGTTCACACCAAACGCAAATTTAATTATCTGCGCAAGTAGATTGCATTCAAACTCAACGCGAATGACGCAAAGTGGGCGAATTGTTTGCCCACCGAACGTGCGATATTTGTCTCTTCCGCGCAAGTTGAACAATTAGCATAACATAATCCCGTTATCCGCGAGTCAGCGAGTAACGCAATGCGAATAATCGCTTGGTTTTGCTGCGCACACACCACAAGTCCCGCCTTCTTTGATTTGATTGGCCATCTCACTCATCCTCACAGTAACGAGACTATGGTACAATGACGAGGTGGTACTAGCTAATCATCACATTCGTGTACCATAGACCGTGCGATGCCCAAAAAGACATGTTGACTGAGGGAGAGCACTCACATATGAACGCCGTCCGACCGCCGGAACTC
>CM042241.1:3621191-3668691 GCA_023566225.1 Romanogobio albipinnatus
CTGAGGGTCTCTGGCAGAGCTGAAGGTGGGAGGAGCCACTAGACTGAGGGTCTCTTGCGGAGCTGAAGGTGGGTGGAGCCACTAGACTTAGGCTCTCTGGCGGAGCTGAAGGTGGGAGGGACCACTAGACTGAGGGTCTCTGGTGGAGCTGAAGGTGGGAGGAGTCACTAGACTTAGGGTCTCTGGCGGAGCTGAAGGTGGGAGAAACCACTAGACTGAGGGTCTATGGTGGAGCTGAAGGTGGGAGGAGTCACTAGACTTAGGCTCTCTGGCGGAGCTGAAGGTGGGAGGAGCCACTAGACTTAGGCTCTCTGGCGGAGCTGAAGGTGGGAGGAGCCACTAGACTGAGGGTCTCTGGCAGAGCTGAAGGTGGGAGGAGCCACTAGACTTAGGGTCTCTGGCGGAGCTGAAGGTGGGTGGAGCCACTAGGCTGAGGGTCTCTGGCAGAGCTGAAGGTGGGTGGAGCCACTAGACTGAGGGTCTCTTGCGGAGCTGAAGGTGGGAGGAGCCACTAGACTTAGGGTCTCTGGCGGAGCTGAAGATGGGAGGAGTCACTAGACTTGGGGTCTCTGGCGGAGCTGAAGGTGGGTGGAGCCACTAGAATGAGGGTCTCTTGCGGAGCTGAAGGTGGGAGGAGCCACTAGACTTAGGGTCTCTGGCGGAGCTGAAGGTGGGAGGAGTCACTAGACTGAGGGTCTCTGGTGGAGCTGAAGGTGGGTGAGGCCACTAGGCTGAGGGTGTCTGGCGGAGCTGAAGGTGGGAGGAACCACTAGACTTGGGGTCTCTGGCGGAGCTGAAGGTGGGAGGAGCCACTAGACTTAGGCTCTCTGGCGGAGCTGAAGGTGGGAGGAGCCACTAGACTTAGGGTCTCTGGCGGAGCTGAAGATGGGAGGAGTCACTAGACTGAGGGTCTCTGGCAGAGCTGAAGGTGGGAGGAGCCACTAGACTTAGGCTCTCTGGCGGAGCTGAAGGTGGGAGGAGCCACTAGACTTAGGGTCTCTGGCGGAGCTGAAGGTGGGAGGAGCCACTAGACTTAGGCTCTCTGGCGGAGCTGAAGTTGGGAGGACCCACTAGACTGAGGGTCTCTGGCAGAGCTGAAGTTGGGAGGACCCACTAGACTGAGGGTCTCTGGCAGAGCTGAAGGTAGGAGGAGCCACTAGACTTAGGCTCTCTGGCGGAGCTGAAGATGGGAGGGACCACTAGACTGAGGGTCTCTGGTGGAGCTGATGGTGGGAGGAGTCACTAGACTTAGGGTCTCTGGCAGAGCTGAAGGTGGGAGAAACCACTAGACTGAGGGTCTATGGTGGAGCTGAAGGTGGGAGGAGCCACTAGACTTAGGCTCTCTGGTGGAGCTGAAGGTGGGAGGAGCCACTAGACTGAGGGTCTCTGGCAGAGCTGAAGGTGGGAGGAGTCACTAGACTGAGGGTCTCTGGCGGAGCTGAAGGTGGGAGGAGTCACTAGACTGAGGGTCTCTGGTGGAGCTGAAGGTGGGAGGAGCCACTAGACTTAGGGTCTCTGGCGGAGCTGAAGGTGGGTGGAGCCACTAGGCTGAGGGTCTCTGGCAGAGCTGAAGGTGGGTGGAGCCACTAGACTGAGGGTCTCTTGCGGAGCTGAAGGTGGGAGGAACCACTAGACTGAGGGTCTCTGGCGGAGCTGAAGATGGGAGGAGTCACTAGACTTAGGGTCTCTGGCGGAGCTGAAGATGGGAGGAGTCACTAGACTGAGGGTCTCTGGCGGAGCTGAAGGTGGGAGAAGCCATTAGACTTAGGGTCTCTGGCAGAGCTGAAGTTGGGAGGACCCACTAGACTGAGGGTCTCTGGCAGAGCTGAAGGTGGGAGGAGTCACTAGACTGAGGGTCTCTTGCGGAGCTGAAGGTGGGAGGAACCACTAGACTGAGGGTCTCTGGCGGAGCTGAAGATGGGAGGACCCACTAGACTGAGGGTCTCTGGCAGAGCTGAAGGTGGGAGGAGTCACTAGGCTGAGGGTGTCTGGCGGAGCTGAAGGTGGGAGGAACCACTAGACTTGGGGTCTCTGGCGGAGCTGAATGTGGGTGGAGCCACTAGACTGAGGGTCTCTTGCGGAGCTGAAGGTGGGAGGAGTCACTAGACTTAGGGTCTCTGGCGGAGCTGAAGGTGGGAGGAGCCACTAGACTTAGGGTCTCTGGCGGAGCTGAAGGTGGGAGGAGTCACTAGACTGAGGGTCTCTGGTGGAGCTGAAGGTGGGTGAGGCCACTAGGCTGAGGGTGTCTGGCGGAGCTGAAGGTGGGAGGAACCACTAGACTTGGGGTCTCTGGCGGAGCTGAAGGTGGGAGGAGCCACTAGACTTAGGCTCTCTGGCGGAGCTGAAGATGGGAGAAGTCACTAGACTGAGGGTCTCTGGCGGAGCTGAAGGTGGGAGAAGCCATTAGACTTAGGGTCTCTGGCAGAGCTGAAGTTGGGAGGACCCACTAGACTGAGGGTCTCTGGTGGAGCTGAAGGTGGGAGGAGCCACTAGACTTAGGCTCTCTGGCGGAGCTGAAGGTGGGAGGAGTCACTAGACTGAGGGTCTCTGGTGGAGCTGAAGTTGGGAGGACCCACTAGACTGAGGGTCTCTGGTGGAGCTGAAGTTGGGAGGACCCACTAGACTGAGGGTCTCTTGCGGAGCTGAAGGTGGGAGGAACCACTAGACTGAGGGTCTCTTGCGGAGCTGAAGGTGGGAGGAGTCACTAGACTGAGGGTCTCTGGTGGAGCTGAAGTTGGGAGGACCCACTAGACTGAGGGTCTCTGGTGGAGCTGAAGTTGGGAGGACCCACTAGACTGAGGGTCTCTGGTGGAGCTGAAGTTGGGAGGACCCACTAGACTGAGGTTCTCTGATGGAGCTGAAGGTGGGAGGAGCCACTAGACTTAGGGTCTCTGGCGGAGCTGAAGATGGGAGGAGTCACTAGACTGAGGGTCTCTGGCGGAGCTGAAGGTGGGAGGAGCCACTAGACTTAGGCTCTCTTGCGGAGCTGAAGGTGGGAGGAGTCACTAGACTGAGGGTCTCTGGTGGAGCTGAAGTTGGGAGGACCCACTAGACTGAGGGTCTCTGGTGGAGCTGAAGTTGGGAGGACCCACTAGACTGAGGGTCTCTGGTGGAGCTGAAGTTGGGAGGACCCACTAGACTGAGGGTCTCTGGTGGAGCTGAAGGTGGGAGGAGCCACTAGACTTAGGGTCTCTGGCGGAGCTGAAGATGGGAGGAGTCACTAGACTTAGGGTCTCTGGCGGAGCTGAAGATGGGAGGAGTCACTAGACTTAGGGTCTCTGGCGGAGCTGAAGATGGGAGGAGTCACTAGACTTAGGGTCTCTGGCGGAGCTGAAGATGGGAGGAGTCACTAGACTTAGGTCTCTGGCGGAGCTGAAGATGGGAGGAGTCACTAGACTTAGGGTCTCTGGCAGAGCTGAAGTTGGGAGGACCCACTAGACTGAGGGTCTCTGGTGGAGCTGAAGGTGGGAGGAGCCACTAGACTTAGGCTCTCTGGCGGAGCTGAAGGTGGGAGGAGTCACTAGACTGAGGGTCTCTGGTGGAGCTGAAGTTGGGAGGACCCACTAGACTGAGGGTCTCTTGCGGAGCTGAAGGTGGGAGGAGCCACTAGACTTAGGGTCTCTGGCGGAGCTGAAGATGGGAGGAGTCACTAGACTTAGGGTCTCTGGCGGAGCTGAAAATGGGAGGAGTCACTAGACTGAGGGTCTCTGGCGGAGCTGAAGGTGGGAGAAGCCATTAGACTTAGGGTCTCTGGCAGAGCTGAAGTTGGGAGGACCCACTAGACTGAGGGTCTCTGGCAGAGCTGAAGTTAGGAGGACCCACTAGACTGAGGGTCTCTGGCGGAGCTGAAGGTGGGAGGAGCCACTAGACTTAGGCTCTCTGGCGGAGCTGAAGGTGGGAGGAGTCACTAGACTGAGGGTCTCTGGTGGAGCTGAAGTTGGGAGGACCCACTAGACTGAGGGTCTCTGGTGGAGCTGAAGTTGGGAGGACCCACTAGACTGAGGGTCTCTGGTGGAGCTGAAGTTGGGAGGACCCACTAGACTGAGGTTCTCTGATGGAGCTGAAGGTGGGAGGAGCCACTAGACTTAGGGTCTCTGGCGGAGCTGAAGATGGGAGGAGTCACTAGACTGAGGGTCTCTGGCGGAGCTGAAGGTGGGAGGAGCCACTAGACTTAGGCTCTCTTGCGGAGCTGAAGGTGGGAGGAGTCACTAGACTGAGGGTCTCTGGTGGAGCTGAAGTTGGGAGGACCCACTAGACTGAGGGTCTCTGGTGGAGCTGAAGTTGGGAGGACCCACTAGACTGAGGGTCTCTGGTGGAGCTGAAGTTGGGAGGACCCACTAGACTGAGGGTCTCTGGTGGAGCTGAAGGTGGGAGGAGCCACTAGACTTAGGGTCTCTGGCGGAGCTGAAGATGGGAGGAGTCACTAGACTTAGGGTCTCTGGCGGAGCTGAAGATGGGAGGAGTCACTAGACTTAGGGTCTCTGGCGGAGCTGAAGATGGGAGGAGTCACTAGACTTAGGGTCTCTGGGGGAGCTGAAGATGGGAGGAGTCACTAGACTTAGGGTCTCTGGCGGAGCTGAAGATGGGAGGAGTCACTAGACTTAGGGTCTCTGGCAGAGCTGAAGTTGGGAGGACCCACTAGACTGAGGGTCTCTGGTGGAGCTGAAGGTGGGAGGAGCCACTAGACTTAGGCTCTCTGGCGGAGCTGAAGGTGGGAGGAGTCACTAGACTGAGGGTCTCTGGTGGAGCTGAAGTTGGGAGGACCCACTAGACTGAGGGTCTCTGGTGGAGCTGAAGTTGGGAGGACCCACTAGACTGAGGGTCTCTGGTGGAGCTGAAGTTGGGAGGACCCACTAGACTGAGGGTCTCTGGTGGAGCTGAAGTTGGGAGGACCCACTAGACTGAGGGTCTCTGGTGGAGCTGAAGTTGGGAGGACCCACTAGACTGAGGGTCTCTGGTGGAGCTGAAGGTGGGAGGAACCACTAGACTGAGGCTCTCTGGCGGAGCTGAAGGTGGGAGGAGTCACTAGACTGAGGGTCTCTGGTGGAGCTGAAGTTGGGAGGAGTCACAGATGATACAGATGATTCAGAGAGCGGGTCTTATCTGCACATTGAAGTCTATCATCCATTCCTCCGACTCCATTCCCTCAGCCACTGGTGTCACGGGCTCACTTCCCTGATCATCCACGCTGGGACACTTCTTCCGGGGCGATGGCAAGCTTTGTCCTCTTATCCTCGGGCTCTGACTCGCTCGTCGTGGTGGATGGTGCCGCTCGGTCTACGGGGGTCTCATGTGACTTCTCCGCGGTCGCTGGTGGAGGAACGGACTCTGGGTCTGGCAGTGTCCTGGATCGGGACCGGACACTCTCCAGACACCGGATGAGGGCTTCTTTCCAGTTCAGACCAGTGGTGTCTGGGAGGTCAACGTAATTTGCCACGATCCAGAACAGTGACCTCAGGGTTCATCGTCGTAGGGGCTAGTGATGGCAAGACGGAAAAAACATGCAGGCAAATCATGGCTCTCCTGAGCTCCAACAACAGATCTTGCTGCATAATCCATTTTTTGTCTGGTATTCTGTAACCCTCCCGGGTCAAAGAGGATGAATAAGTATTTCCCAATAACAGCAAACTTTATTCAACACGCAAACAACTTGAAACCAAACAATACCTGGCACTGAACAGAGGAGAAGGAGGAACTTTATATACACAGATTTTTTACTGAAATGATGAACAGCTGTGATGCTGACTGATGATTGGCTTGAATATACAAGAATATACTTTTTATTTAATAAGCAGAATGTTGTCACTTTTCACATTGAGCAATTGAAATAGAGAACAACTACAAAATGATTTCAGAAGACATGCGTACATATGACGTGACAGATTTATCATACAGCCAAAACTTCCTCATTTTTGTTTCTTTCCCTTATTGAACCCCTCCCTTGCTCTCGCTCTCTCTCTCTCTCGCTCTCTCTCAGTGAGACACACACCCTCATCTCTCTCTCTCTGTCACTCGTAGGTTTAGGGTCAGAGGATGTCAGCTCGCTCTCTCTCTCGAGTCTGAAGCTCAGATGATGGTTTATGGTCGTGTGTTTGCTGTGCTCACTGTGACGATGCAGTAACGCTGCATGGAGGAAGGCTCTGATAGTGTCATTCGGGTGGCTCCTTAGATCAGTTCTCGTGACGTGCAGCATGACGGACGCAGGTGAGAGTGTGAATAAAGACGTGAAGGAGTGCTCTCCGCAGGTGTTCGTGGTGGACAGCCAGGCGTTCCCGCCTCAGGTGCCCGTCAAGCTGGACATCCCACGGCTCACCTACGTCTACCTGCTGCTGGCCGTGGCCCTGTTGGGCGTCTTCATCGAGGCTGTGTGCATCTGTCACCTGTACAGCAGACACGCGGTGAGTCCTCATGCATACACTTTTACTTCATTGGTTTGGTACAAAGCCTATGCACACAAAAAAATATGGACAGAATAATAGTTAAAATTGTGATATTGGTGGTCAGCAAAAGCCACTGTAGGAAAATGAATGGCAAAAACATACATACAGAGATTTTTTTTTGCCGTGATGAAGTCTAAATATACATCTAAATGCAAAACCTAATAAAAGAAAATATAGTACAGTCATCCAAAACTAAATTTAACACTTATACCCCTGGTTTCACAGACCAGGCTTAAGCTAGTCTAAAATGCGTGTTTTAACTGAAAGCATATCTTAAAATATATCAGCGCCATTGTTTTGTCTTGAGATGCACATCAGTAATGTTATTTTCTGGCATGTTTATAAAGCTACTTACATGCCCTAATTGAACCAAGGACTAATCCTGGCTTAGTCAAAGCCCTGTTTGTGAAACCGGGCCATTGTGTTTGGTCTTGAGCCGTAAGTCAGTAATAACAACAGGGTTAAAACATCCCCACGCACATACAACGTCCAGAGTATTTGCCGTGAGATCATTGAATATGTAAAGCTTAAGATGCTTCTTGAATCATCTTAGATCCTGCTGGAGGCACTTTACTCCATGTTGCTCCAGGGGATTGTCCCTGTAATACGGGCACTGTAAGTCACTTTGGATAAAAGCGTCTGCCAAATGCATAAATGTAAATGTAAATGTCCTACCGTAAATATATCATACATATATTATTAGTAGTAATATGTGTGCTAAGGAATTAATTTGGAGATTTTCTCAATATTTAGATTTCTAGAGGGATAGATTTGTGGTAGGGTTAGGGAGTGGTTGGATATTCTAGCTCCACCCATTAGGCACAAACGACATTCGCTCCTCCTCTCTGGAGGTCTAGTGGGGAGGAGCTACACTCCACCCATTTGCTCTGCAGTGAGCAGCCTCCCGCTTTATTCGCAAATGTTTTTTTGTGATATTCCAAATTTTAAGTTAAATCTGTGTCTTAGCTAGTGTCTTCTGTTAATAATAGGCAGCCTTCTGATGTTCTAGTGTCATTAATGACTGGCTAATCTGTCATTTAGCTAATGGATCTGAGTTCAGACGTAACCTGAGGGGTTGTGTTTGGTGGTGGTGTAGGTTTGAACCCTCTGAGTCTTGGTCACTAGCCCAGATTGCTAACCGCTAGGTTACACAACCCCTGCAGTATATTGCTCATTGTTTTGGATTACAGTGTTGATTTCCTGTAAACATATGTATTGGTTTGCACTCTTAGTTTCAGGGTCTGAGAGCAGACAAATGAACACACATTAGACACCTTAAAGCACATCAGGTTCAGATTATACAAACATCTGTGCCTATTTCAAACACATAAGAAACAATAATCTTTCTTGGGTAAATCTTCATTTAAAAAAAAGTCATAATTATGACATACCAAGTCATAATGATGATCATGAGATAATTATTATGAGGAAAAAGTCGAAATCATGACATTAAATCTAAATTATGAGACTGCAAAAATCAAAATTATGAGATAAATATAAATTATGACAGACTAAGTTGTATTTTTATGTAACCACTGAAACCAAAAGCATGTCTGTTATTGGTTATATGTTTGTGTCAGTCTGAATAGATGCATTCAAAGTTGTTTATTCATATATCGCACCAAATGTTTGTGTGAACAGGCTTTCATTTCCCAGTTAATTCACGTCTGAAAAGCCAAAATATTACAGGAAATAGTTGTGAAAAAAACATGTTGTCAAATACTTTCTCTTTTCCCCTAGATTCCACCAGATATCCAGAAAGTGGAATACATAAAAGTGAGTATATCTTTACTCAGGTGTGTGTTTGTGAGTATATAAACATGTCTTGGATGATGATCCTAATTATGCTGTAAATATTTATCTGCAGGGAGAGAAGGACCAATTTTCCAGCAGTGCACATGGTTGGTAAAACACACACACACACACACACAGGTGTGAAATACTACTATTCACCATGTGTTTAGTGTTTATCCTACTTGTTTTCTCAACAGAATTTAATGACATTTTACCAGGAATAAAGCCCAAAGCTGAGAGCAAACCAGCAACCAAAGCTGACAACAAACCGGCAGCATTTCTGCAAAGTATGAAAAACTTCCCACACACACACACACGTTTATTCAGCTATCTGAATGAATGGGGACATTGCATACACTTCTTTTGATTTTATATAAAGTACAGCTAGTTATAAATATTGCAATTCCTAACAAAAAAACGTGCGTTTAGCTAGAGTTACATTATATGATCACACTCGTTTTCATGCAAATGCTTTTAAACCATTCAACCTCCACAAGACAAAAGACAATGCATTGTCTGTGAATGACCTTACTATGACACACACTCACAAAAGACACACGCCAGTATCGAGTTCTCTTTCGCGCTTGAACGAACAATACCACACAGAATTATGCTCGTAATGCCATTACGGAATGGCACAAGCTGATTGGCCTCTGCTGATCCTGCACCAATGAGATTGCTTGCTCAACATGTAAATAGTCTGGTTCATTGTTTGTTGTAAGCTAGTAATGAAGCGCTATCAGAGTTTCTCTGAACCCTCCACCTCCCCAGCTCCACCTGCCTAGATCTGCTATGGTATTTATGCATGTCTATGCAGCAGCATATCTTAAATGCTCACAGTCATAACCACTGGATATCTGTGTATCTATTAGCAGTAGCAAGTCCACATTCCCATATTCAGCAACATTGCCATATTCAATAAAATGCTAAAACTATTAGTTGTTGATTTAACTATTTTTCTTCAAACGTATGAGGAAATTTGTCAGCCCTTTTTTTGCTAAATATACCGTGGGTTCCTGCATGACGTGTGTGTGCTTGTGTGTGTTTGTGAAGGCGCTTCGGCCGTGCCCGGAGGCGACGGCATCCTGCAATGGCGGTCCGACAGCTTCCCAGTGTTCATGAACCGTCTGGACTACAGGAACTACAGTCTGTACATCCAGGAGGATGGGTACTATTACATCTTCTCCAAGATCACCCACATAGAGAACTGCAAATTCTTCCAACATAAAGTCATGCGGTGCTCTGAGAAATACAACAACAAGGCCATCGAGCTGATGCAGAACTCCAGGTACTCCATCTGACGTCAGAAATTTCTTTAGATCCCGTCTGTCAGCATTAAGGTCATGAATGTTTTTACTGTAGGTACCTCTGCGTCTCCGATAAACGGCAGCCGACGAGCCAGCGGGACAACAGCTACCTGGGCGGCATCTTCTTCCTGAATAAAGAAGACAGTGTGTTTGTTAAGGTCAATAACAGCTCGCTGGTGCACTATGATCCTTATGAGAACTTCTTCGGTGCCTTCATGGTCTGAGTACTGACAAACTGCTGCAAGAAAAACACACACACACACAGTTTCACACACAGGTTCTCATTAGGGATGCACCGATATGAACATTTTGGCCGATACCGATAACCGATGATTCTTTATATTTGAAAGCCGATAACCGATATGTTGGCCGATGAATCTAAATCCAAATTTTTATGTGATTTTTGAGAGCCTGATTACAAAAACAAAAGTCTCTCCATTAAAAGCCATGTCCCAAACACACAAATATAATGTTCTCATTATAATTTTATGTAGTCGATATGACAGACGTTGCACTGAACTATATTTTCCTTTAATATTTCAAGCAATTCAAACCCATCATGGCGAACAGTTTGCATCTTAAGTGTCTCAGCTGAGAGAAATAATACATTATTTATCGGTTTTAAGATATCGGCCAAATTTTCTTATCGGCCAATACCAATATATTGGCCGATATATCATGCATCCCAGGTTCTCATTCCAGTTTTTAAATATTATTTTTGTGAATCATTGCAATATAGTATTTAGATTTTGTTTTTCCAGTGGTCGACCGATATACTGTATTGCCAAGGCCAATATATCTACCGATATTTGACATTATTAAAATATCGGCATTGGCTGATACATTTTTCTGTTTGGACTATTTAAAGTAGTAGTATTTATATCATTTAAACAAATCTTTGACTATCTAATAAACATTTCATTTAATAAACCTTGCAGACTTCGTCGAATCCAGCTGTGAGATATATCTGAAATGTGTATTTGTAGACTGGATAAAAACGTGGTTGGTCTGTGCAAATTGAATATTACGCATAAGTTAAATGCGCAACTTTGGGTGGAAACACCGTAGACGCACGATTGACAAACTTTAAACCATTCATTTCAAACTATGCTGCTTTGTGTGCATTTATACTGTGTGCTGTATTTAAACTAAGTGTTATCTTGTCTTTATTTGAAATAATATGATTATCAGCGTGCACAATTTACCAGATTACTGAGTGCCCTGTCGCTTTCAGTGTTCACTTCCTTCTTATTCATTCTTTTGAACAATTTCTTTACTTGTGAAAATACTGTAATTGGACTACAGAATCAAGAAGTCGTTTTATTTTACAGATTTTTAACAAATTATTTATTTGTAATGTATTAAATATTAAATAAATTAATTGTAAATTATAAATATATCGGCCATCAGCCCTAAAATAAAATAAAATCAATATCGGTTGACCACAAACTATATATATAATTTCTATGGGTGTTTAAATATATTTAGTGTATATTGCTGAAATGTGACTCATCAGATAATTTCCAATTCATTTCTCTGTAAAATAACATTCTGCTAGTTTGTGTGCTAAATGCCCATTCTCAGGAGACGGTGCCATGTTAAAATACATTTAATATTATTATATAAGAAATCACATTTTCCACCTCAGGTCCAAAACACCAGCATTAGTTATTGAGACCCTTCCAATATTCACATTATTAAACAATAAATATATTTCCCCCCCCAATTGGCTGATTCTTAAGGCCTGTTCACACCAAGAATGCTAACTATACACTCTCGCAAAAAAAAGAGTACAAAATTTTATCGTTTAAGGTCCAAGTGGCCATCACTGGGGTGGGACCCTTAAGGGTACATTTTTGTAGATCTAAGTCAGGGGTTGGCAAGTTCGGTCCTAGAGAGCTGATGTCCTGCAGAGTTTAGCTCCAACCCTACTAAGCCAACACAGTATTAAACTCATGGCTCCCAGCATGCATTGCAGCATTAAGTATGTCACCATTGTTGAGATTCATATGCTTGATATCTGTGTGCATCTAAACTTTTTTCCCCCTAGAATGTACTTAAAATGGCTTCTTTTGTTTTGAACAGATTGTGTGTTTTGTTAACACTGTAACAAAAACCACAAACTCACATAAAAAGCCAAGAGTCAAACTGCCCAACTAAAGGAAACACTGATCACCATAATGGTGACAACACATTTTCACTAAAACATCAACATCTAAACCTCTGTTAATTCTCAATAAGTGCTTCTATAGATGTCTTTCAGGGTTGGAGTCAAACTCTTCAGTGACTCTCTAGGACCGAACGGACCCTGCTCTAAGTAGAGGAAAACAATGGGATAATTGTACCCTAAGGACCAATTGTGTGCCTTTTAAAGGTACAGTTATACGTTTTGTTCCCAAAGGAACAAAATGGAACCTCCACTGTACCTTTTTTCTGAGAGTGTACCAATAACTATATTAGCGTCCACACCACCTCTGATTGGTTGTCATTGTTTTTATCGTTCATTAGCTGGGGAAAAAACGATTCCAACGATATCGTTTCTCTGTGCTGATATTGTTATAGTTGTGCTGTGGACTTTGCTATTCTCTATTAAAATAAGTATTATAAATGTATAGTTGTAGTTTTCATCTTTGGTGTGAATGGGCCTTTACACTATTACCCACAATACAGCACACATAGTCAGGCAGGTTTGTACCATTTAAATAGATAACTAAATACAATTTGTTCGGATCAGAATTTATCACACATTATCGAAAACATTGAGAAAAATTTGTTTAAAAAACGATTTAGTTTTAACCTTCAAATTGTTTCATGGTTGATCATTAGGGTTAAATATAAGAGCAACAATGTCTAATATTTACTAGCAAATACCAGGGTTGCTTATTATCTTTCATATTGGCTGTTTATCAGTACTTATAAAGCACATATTAATGCTTTATTCTGCATGACCATATTCTACACCCCTTAGTCCTACCCAACACCAAAACTTAAACGATACAACTACCTTTCTAACTATTAATGAGCAGTAAATTAGGAACTTTTTGAGGCAAAAGTCGTAGTTAATAGTGAATGTGTTCCCCATACGGTTTACCAAACACATTGAACAGTATTCTATTTTTTTACTTTTAAGATGTCACTATCAAATATGATCCCAGCATCGATTTAAAGGGTGACATTCTGCATTTGCTGTGAAAATACAAGCAATATTTAGTTTTTCATAGTATATAATCATTAAAATGTAATGCTGATAATGTGGATATACAAAATGGCGAATAAAACGAATTTCAGCGTGCTGTTAATTATATCAGTAGTACACACACCATTTCCCGAGAAAGATCTGCTTTACTATGACGGCTCAAATTCATGTTTAAAAATCGGTCGGAAGTCACTCCAGTGCCTTTAACCATCATCCTTCCCCCGGGTCATTTTGACCCGAAACTCATTTTTTATTTTATTTTAAAACATTTTGTGTTCATCGGAGTGGTCCAAAACCCTATGACTTTTGTTGCACTTGAACCACGAATACACAAAAAAAATAGACTGGATGCGAGGAGTTTTGTGGTTGAAATTTAAAAAAGTAACCAATCCTTCTCTCGCGGGTCAATTTGACCCCCATACGAGTGAATGAAATGCTTCAGTACATACTCAAAATTCAAACTATAAATGCTAAAACTTTACCAAAAAGTGGTAAATAATGTCTACATGTGTATCTGAATACATTCTGAGGAGAAACTGACTTTAGGACCCAGCGGAACAGCTAATTAGCTCCATATAGAGCTATAAGAGTCAAGAAATATCATCTTATATTATTATTTTTTCACAAGAAGTCGGCATAGATTGTGTGCGCATCAGATGTGTAATCTGTTGTTGCTTAAATGTTGTACATGTCATGTCATGACTACTATGTTTGCTCGGACTGCACCTAAGAATTTCACCTACTGTTGCACTTGTGCATATGGTAGAGTGACAATAAAGTGATTTGATTTGATTTGATTTTGATAGATATATCAAAATGAAATGAAAAGCTTTCTGAACCAAAAAATTATTAATTTTGACCCACGAGGGAAGGATGAGGGTTAAATCAAGTCAGATGATTGTAAACATCATGTCTGCTATATATCTTTTATCTATTATAAGCTCATGTCTATTTATATATATATATATATATATATATATATATATATATATATATATATATATATATATATATATATATATATATATATATATATATATATATATATTACATGTTTTTGTTACAAGAGGTTAAGTGGATTTTACCCTGACAGCACATGTACGTCTCTAAGATGTTACTTAATCTGGAAACGTCTTCGAGAATCCTCGATGAGCAAGCGCTCTAAAAATACCTCTCGCAGATCTAAATGTACACATCTAATAGACGTCTCCGTGACGTACATGTGCTATCGCCTTAGATCCTCTGATCATTACTGACCGTCACCTTCACCTGACTCAAATTTACCATGATGTTTTATATTTAGTCCATGACTGAATCGTTGGGGCAGAGATGTACTCTACTCAAGTATGTGAACGCAGACGTTTCTCGATTATATGTAATGGGCACTGAAATTCTCAGCATTGCCGTATAAATCCATTTTTTTCATGTTTTTTTCTTTCAGTTCGGCTACAGTTGAACAGTTTGAGAGCATTTTGCTGAGAAAGTTAGTTCAGGTTTGTTAAGGCCTGTTGAGACCAAAAACGATATAAGCGTCCACACCAAAGCACGTTCTGTTTAAGTGTGTAGTAGTTTTGACGTCTGCCGCTTTAAATGCTTGAGCTCTTTAAAGCAGGATGGATTCTGATTGGCTGTCAATTTTTAAAAATCACTGGTGTGGACTCTATTCTTTTACGTTTTAAACATTCCGATTTTTTAAACTATATCGCTATCGTCTTGGGTGTGAGCGGGCCTCGAGAACACGCCAACAACGAGATCAGACATTCATGTGTGCGTTCTAGTTTGAGTGGGGGTGTGACATTGTGTTTGTTGTTATTTATAAAGTACATTCTGTATGTGTCAGTCGAGCATTGTATCATTGACTGGAATGTGCATTCATTGAATTTTCAAAAATAATAATAAAATTCTGAAATCTCTGAGTCTTTTCTACTGAGTCACTTGAGCCAGCTTATCTACCTTGTTTTCTCTTTCTCGTTGTTCAGCCTCATTGTGCTGAATGCAGCACTGCACATTAAAACCACACAAAGCACGGCAGAGAGAGAAATGGAGGGAACTCGAGATAAGCAGACAGATAGCGTGGAGGATGTGGTGAAGTAAGGTGGAAAAAGACAGAAAGTGGACCGTGTGCAGGAACGGGTTTTTTTGGGGGGGGAGGGGGTTGTGCTTTCCTGACTCAGCGCATTTCTGCATTCACAACGGAAGTTTCCAAAAAAACCTGCAGTCACCACAAACAAACAAACGGCTAGTTTCTTTTCACTTATCTTACTGTCTTGAGAGAGAAAGACAGTCAAGAATCCCTGCAGATGTTTTTATACTCGTCTGGGTTTGTTAATATGACGTCCTGAAATTCCTCAACACACTGATCCACTGATCACATCCCGTTTGAAATTCCTATTCAAGGAAAGTCAGCTCATCAGTTAGTTGGCCATTTTAGGCATCCCAAGCTAATTCCTCTCTATGTAATGGATGTAGGCCAGTAAGTGCTTTGTGTGTAAACCTCACTTCCCTGACTTCAAGAGGCATGACAGCAACTGGCACTAGTGTCTGCGGTTGCCTCCCACGCTGCAGACTCTGGTTCGAATCCCGCTCAGAGCAGGTTAAGTAGGACCAGTTACATTTGGTGCCGTGACCCGGTTGGGAATGAGGCTTAGGGGGGTGAGTTTAACGTAGGCCACTAAGAGCTGTAAACCTCACTCCCCTGATCCAAAGAGGCGTATCAGTGACTGACACTAGTGTCTGCGGTCACCTCCCACGCTGGAGACCATGGTTTGAATCCCACTCGGAGCAGGATGAGTAGGACCGGTTACATTTGGTGCCGTGACCCGGATGGGAATGGGGTTAAGTGGTGAGTATAACGTAGGCCAGTAAGGGCGGTGTGTGTAAACCTCACTCCCCTGATTTCAAGAGGTCACCTCCCATGATGAAGACCATGGTTTGAATCCCGCTTGCAGCGGGTCGAGTAGGACCGGTTACATTTGATGCTGTGACCCGGATGGGAGTGAGGTTTAGGGCTAGTGTAACATAGGCCAGTAAGAGCGGTGTGTGTAAACCTCACTCCCCTGATCTCAAGAGGTTGTCTCCCACGATGGAGACCACGCTTTGAATCCCGCTAGCAGACGGTTGAGTAGGACCAGGTACATATGGTGCTGTGACCTGGATGGGAGTGAGGTTTAGGACTGAGTGTAACATAGGCTAGTAAGAGCGGCCTGTGTAAACCTCACTTCCCTGACCTCAAGAGGTGTGTCAGTGTCTGGTGCTAGTGTCTGCGGTCGCTTCCCATGCTGGAGACCACGGCTTGAATCCCGCTAGCAGACGGTTGAGTAGGACCATTTGGTGCCATGACCCGGATGGGAGTGAGGTTTAGGGCTGAGTGTAACATAGGCCAGTAAGAGCGGTGTGTGTGTAAACCTCACTTCCCTGACCTCAAGAGGTGTGTCAGCGTCTGGCGCTAGTGTCTGCGGTCGCTTCCCACGCCGGGGACCACGGTTCGAATCCCGCTTGGAGTGGGTCGATTAGGACCAGTTACATCTACTTGAATGGGGAAATCCTGAAATTTCAAAAACTTCTTGCCGCACACACAATTAAATAACAATTTCTAAATCAGCAACAAAAATATGTTACTACATTTGTAACTACTACATTTATATGCAATGGAGTTGTGATGATTTAAAAAAAATGATTTACATTCTGACAGTATTTTTTATGCAAGCACCATTTAAAATGTGTCTTGATATTATAGTAGATGTTTTACTAGTGATGATCCTTTTCTGCTGCTTCTGACATCACAGCTCAGTTCAGTCACAAGAAAATAGCAGAACAAAAAGGTGTAACATAAATTGCACACATCAGCATAGCTAGGGAAACATGGGCAGTATTTCACTACCATAGGTTTTCCCACCTCAGGTTAACAGAAATGTAAATACAAACCTAAAATGAAAACGTGTCTTAAAAGGTTTGAGCGTTATCTCAGAGTGTTCTTCAGATGTTGATCTCAGGGCTTCAGTTCACTCGAGAGTTTGGGAGCCACTGATCCACAAGGTAGATGTGAGTCACAGGTGATTATTTTTCCTGCAGTCAACATTGTTATTGAGGGGAATGGAAAACCGAATCTGTTCGGGGCACTCTAATACACATTCATATGTATCAACATGACCTCAATGTGGCACGCTATGAGTTCCTGTGTTTTATCAAGTGCAAACATCTCAAACATGACTGTCAATAGAAAAACCCTTTGAGAATAAGTGTAAGATCTAGACACTTGCACACTAAAAGCTCTTGTACACTCATTGTATCGTGCGGTCGTGATGACGTCATCTCTGTACATTACACACCTGGTGGTTTCCCTCAGCAGCCGCTCACACTGCACCTGTACGTGACAGGAAGTAGAACACAGAGTCACATGCTCCAACAGCCCTGCTCTTCATTTGACATTAGACAGACAGGTAGATAGATGGATAGTTCCTTTTTCTGCCTAGCTGCATCATTATAACAGCGGAAACAACTTGACATAATCCGTCACTTATGGTCACACAGATAAGACATCATTTGAAATGGTAAAGGGTCTGCGCTCACCAATAAAAACAAATTGTTGTGCTTTTGTAAAGTAAAGAAAACAACCAGGATGCCACTTTCTGCCAGTGTATAGGCTACTAGCAAGCTCTAGCGTGCATCTTGTTTTGGGTTGGTGCGCAGATTGTCTCTTCTTCTTCTTCTGTCCCCTTCTGGACTGGAGTGTGGTTCGCCTGTGACGGACTGTATTCGGCGTCTGACTGTATGCACCGTTCGGGACGAATACATGTACCACTACACCCCTAATAGATAGTCACCTTCATTTGTATAGCGCTTTTTACACAATATAGATTGTTTCAAAGCAGCTTTACAGTGATAATAGGACATTAATGGAAGAGAGATTGTTTTGGCTGTACATCAGATCTAGAAAAAAGTTATTGTCCCGCTAAAGCAAGTTTTTGATTGATTCATTTCCGCTGTAAAGAACTTTGGAGCCGCTTACACAACACCATTTTCACCTAAAATAGAAAACATTTAGCCTCAATGCGTTCTGGAAGTTAATTTGCATGCCAACAGTGTTTGGTGGCTTGAGAATGCAGGTTTTGAAATAGTTTTGAAACGATACCGTTATCATCTTCATCTAATCTTCAAAAAAAATGTGAATCTGTGAGAACGGTGACGGCACACATGTAAGCATTACGTGTTTAGTCTGTAGGCAAGCGCGTTTGAATACGTATGTGCGCAGGCGTGTAGTATTCCTTAACAAAATGGCCGCCAAATTACTTGTCTGGCATGCATAATACAGCGTTTCTAGTCCTTTCTGTTCACTTTGATTGGACAATTTTGATAAGATAGACTACACATGGAGTCTGTCTGATTTTGTCTTGATTGTCCTGTAGAGAGTTTGTGAATTTAGTGAGGTAGGAAGTGGTGAGAGAATGTAGCGAGAGAGAGAGAGAGAGAGGGAATGGAGAACGAGAGTGAGAGACGGGGGTGGTGAGAGTCTATGCTTCTGATTCAGCACTTTTCTGGCTTCTTGGTGGAAGTTTCCAGAAACTTTCTGTCTTCATACGCAATCGACTCGACCGAGACCATTCTCTCTTCTCATTTCTCTCTGTTACTCGGAGAGAAAAGATAAAGGGCATGAGAAAGAAAGAAAAACTGGGTGCTAGTTTCGTTCCAAACACCAGGCTGTTCCTTTTAAGACCATACACTCTAAACAATGCTGGGTTAAAAACAACCCAAGTCGGGTTGAAAATGGACAAGCCCAACAATTGGGTTGTTTTAACCCAGCGGTTGGGTTAAATGTTTGCTTAAAACAAACCAATTCCCAGCATTTTTCAGAGTGTATCAAGAGAGATCAAAACCAGACAGACAACTATAGGTGCGGAACAATATTCCTGTTAAACAAACACAGTCCTGCCAAAACCATAAACAAGCCCTAAGAACCAGAGGGAATAATGGGCTGACAAGAATCAGTTTAAGCATCTGATAACTGGGAATGCTGTTGCAGCACCATGGATGTTGATCCAGGTTTTATTTCAATTACAGAGCATGTTTTTGAACATTGTTAGGAGGGTCTGGAGTGTGAATACAGCTGCTGTACTGTAAGTGTATCCGTCTGAAAACAGTGTTTGCTTGAGATTTACCATCAATGTCCATGTGTTGGTGCTGAAATGAAAGCTGCAAATACCAAGAGAGTGTTTCACTTCTCCACATCCATCAACAGGTGGCAGAAGCGAACCACTGAACTCATATTCTCCTGAATTGTTGTACCTAGTGTGATTATCAGGAATATTGTTTGTTTTTAAGCTGTTTTTTAAATTTCTGACGCAGGAGAAGGTCATCTGTCTCAGAACTGTGGCTTGTTCATCTTCTCTTGGTCTCCACAAACAGGGCATCTATAACAGTCACTGCTACGTTTACATGTCCAGTGAGGATTACGATTATGGCGTTTACAAGCCATAAGCAAAGTTGTCATGAAAAGGAAGTTGTGCTGGTCTTTTCTTGTGTGAAACGCTTCTCAAACAAGAACAAATGTAGGCCCTCGTCATCAGAGAAGAGATATTCTGATTCAAGATTATTAACACAATAGTGATGTGCACCGACATATTCCGCCCCCAAGAATTGTCCATTTTGATTCAATGATGACTTTAACCTGCAGCACAAAAGGTCAATTGAAATGCAATTGGCTGCTTGTTGCTTCTGTTGTTTGTCTGTTCTGGACCATCAGTAAACACGTGATATCCATGTCACACTCAGAACGGAAGAAAGGCCATTAAAGCATTAAAAATGGCTGCTCGATGTTCTGCATACGTGCCCTCCGACATGTGTACTTGACGCATTATTAGTGTTCATGTAAACATAGCTGCTATGTCACATCTTAATGATACTAAAATGGCATGAAACCCCCCTGAAAGTCTACAGACTGATGGGAATTGACTTGGCATGCCTCTTCCAACAGGAAGACTGTTAGCTGTGGTTAGAGACGCAGTCCGACTCTTTCTCAATCTCTTTAGTCATTCACTGTCTCTCTGCGCTGTAATTATTTCCAGAGAAATTGAGGAGAATGACCACAGGGAGCCAAGAGTCGACCACAGATAATATATCACTGCTAATGGCATCAGTTCCTGCAGGTTCGTGCATGAATAGAAAACAGCTGAGTGGAGGTGTTGTCAAGATGACTGGTTTGGGGTCCGTTTGAGAGCAGTGTATCCAGTCACAGGTGTTGACGTTAGAATCCACTCACCGCTTGAGTTTTTGTCTGGTGCTGAGGTCTGCACGGGCGCAAATCCTCTCTAACAAAGTGCGGACGTCATGTAAATAAGAGATTCACTGTGTCGTCAGCTTCAATGATTAATATAATAGGCCTGTACTCTTTGCTCTCTAGGTGATATAATAGTTAATATAATATATATTCAGCGTTTGAATAAAACATTTGTTTTCCATGCTTGACAAGCGGCCATGTGCACGCTTCAATACATGTAGGCCGAGCCGCATATAAATGCAGGATTCACTCTTGAAATTGTGATGATTGACACGGTGATAGCCATATAGCAAAAGACGAGGCTAAAATGTGCCCTCACTGTATTCTGAAGCACACTCTATGATTTGATTCGGGAACTGGGCCTGGTCCCAACGCAGGATTTTGCTGCATTAGATAAGGCAATTGTTATTTATTATTTGTATTGGCAAATCACACAGTATTCTTGATTTACGATATGTATCATAGACGCTGTTGTAATTTGTCTGGAGCGTTTCTGCTCAGACGTATAGGTTTTTACACCTAACTTGTCTGTTTCTCATGGGAATATGTAACACTCTTATGGCTGAAGGGATGACGTGGTTTTGTAGAGCAACATGTAAGTTTGCATTCGTCCCTGGACAAAACCCTAATAGGATTTTTCCATTGCTTTTAGATTATTACGGAAAATGTGCTCTTTGACCAAGTTTACCCTGATCACAGTGACATTCTCACACTGTGATGCTCATTGTGAATTCAAAATGTTGAGCAGGTTGAGAGGAGGCAGATCAAATATCAGTCATTCCGGGGACATTCTACTTCCTGTTTCTCAACAATGGAAAAACGTGATGGGATTTGTTATCAAACCGTTTGTGCTGGACAGTTGTGTTCTGGACTGGAATTGTCAATACAACAGAAAACTTTGAGAGAACATCACACAACCTGACTTCATAAACTGATGTTGATTTTGCTAAAATGTTTTTGTTTGGAGTCACCATTATGGTGATCAGTGTTCCCTTTGGTTGGGCACTTGAACTTCATTTATATTATTGTAATTCTCAATGGCAATGTTTGCATGCACAACCTTTGTTTTAATCGGACTGAATTCATTCCGATTGATGAATCTGAATGTAGTGTTTACATGAACGCTAAACAAAGTGATTGGGTTGATGTGCGCGTTCATATGTCGCAAGCTTCAAATCGTAATTGATTTTTTGACATGCGCGCATTGCACAAATATGCAGAGATTCCCGCTGTAATAACAATTCTCCTACATTGGTTCTTTATTTGATTTAAACAGCAGCCTTAATATTTATCCATTTCTGGTCATAATTTGGAGACAATGAGCATTTGAACCATTTTGCTGTGCAGTAAAGACGGCCCATCCTGCGCCCAAAACCAGTCTGTGGATGAGAATCCGAAACAAGGACGGGTGGGACGTTGTCTTGCTCTGCTTCACAGACGCTGAGTAAAAGGATCATTTTAGAATGACGGACACTCATTTATATTACACTTTATTCAACAGGAAGAACAGCTCGTCCACGCTGTTTCTACGCCATTGTACATGCAAAGTCTTTTCAGTTTCGGTTTTCAATCCGAGCAAGTGTTTACATGTCCTCTCGATCGGATTAGAAGAGGAATAAACGTCTAGCGTGACCTTTCCGACGTGATTACACAATCCGTGGTGTGTCACAGAGTAGTGCAAGATGAGCAATTTAGGTTAGAAAGTATATAAATGTTTGTTTTTTCTTGAAAATGGCGGATGGTTTGTCTACATCAGACCCTATTCCTCGTCTGGGATCATGCAGAGCCTCTGAAGGCCTTTTTCTGAAACTGCATTGATTTGGACCTTCAACCGTTGGTTCCCATTGAAGTCAATTATGTGCAGAATAATCCTGGAATGTTTTCCGTAAAAAACTTCATTTCTTTTCCACTGAAGAAAGAAAGACATGAACATCTTGGATGAGATGGGGGCGAGTAATTTATCAGGACATTTTCATTTTGAAGTGAACTTATCCTTTAAAACAGTAGGTGGAACAAACCGGACAAACGGTTGTCTTTCAAATTCCCTCTGTACGCAATTGGATAGCGCTACAACCAACCAGAGAGCAACGTGAAGTCACACATCTCCCTTTCTTGAGAATGACTTCAGTGCCGTTCTTTGTTCTTTTCTCAAAGAAATGCTTAACTCAAAGTCTTCCAGAGTTGCGGCCAAAGCCGATTCAAAAGACGTCTATGCCGTCATTATGTTAAGCCCGCCCACCGACTCTATACACGATGTGATTGGCCTGACCAGAGTTTGGTTTTTCCAGGTCGCAGGTCTACCGAGAGTTGCTAGACTACACTCGCGGCAAATTAGATTTTCTGCCGCTAGTGTGCGTCTATATTTCTAGGCCTAAGTCTAAATCTGTGTTAGTGAGCACTTCTCCTTTGCCGAGATAATCCATCCAGTTTACAGGTGTGGCATATCAAGATGCTGATTAGACAGCATGATTATTGCACAGGTGTGCCTTACACACTGTTACTACATACTGTAATGTAACATTACAGATCTTTCACAAGGAGGGGTTGTATTTCAGAAACAACTGCAGAAACATATTACAAGTGGCCTATTTAGTCTGTTTTATATGCCCCATCATTTTCCTATAAGGAGAAATGTGTTTAAAAGTAACTAGGTAACGCAATTAGTTACTTTTTAAGGGAGTAACGCTATATTGTAATGCATTACTTTTCAAAGTAACTTTCCCCAACACGGATAATAACTCATTCCAAAATGTGACATGTTTTCAAGCGAAACAGTAAAATCAAGAGGGATCAATGACGCCAGACTGAAACGAAATATGTGTGTGGAGAGAGACCTTTTTATGGTCTTTGGAATAACGTGTGAGAAGGGTTCAGGCCAGGAACACGTATTGAGAAAGTCCACTTTGACTCATGTTGAGTTCTGTGTGTGGCATCTCCTGCAGACTCAGTTTCATGTACTCAGTTCCAGTGAGACGTTATAAAGTGAATCTCGCACTTACTCATGTTGTTTCCGGGTGCTCTGCATAGCATGCCCACATTTTTAACATCCGTTTGAGAGACTCAAAGCAATAATTTCTCCTTGAGATGATAGTCGAGTTTGTCTGATTTATTGCAACCTTTATTTGGAGAAGCTCTTTGTATCAGTCCCTCTGAATCTTTCGTGTTTTGTTTCTTCTACTGATAAGATTTTGAAGTACATTCGTTCGAAAGGCCCTAAATGTTTGTTTGTTTGTTGTGTTTTGTGCGGATGTGTCAGTTTGCGGTGAGGACTGAAACTCTCTCTAGCGCTTCTGACAGTAAGTGACGTATAGGCGAGATGGCCTGGATCTGACAGAACTTTCCTCCCACAGGGTCTGATGAAACCTTACCAGAGGAAAGAAAGTCTCCCATGAGAGCTGGTTCTCCCAGACAGGAACACACATTTAAAAGGAGATTTGTGTGCTCCTTTAATCTCCCACACTCTTAAAATCAAAGGTTCAGAGAGGAGTGATTTACCATTTTTGGTTCTCCAAAGAACCATTTCTGTCTTAGTGTGGAGAACATTTTAATAATATAAAGAATCTTTTTTGGATGGGTTCGATGGACGGGTCAAGCTTTATTTTTAAGAGTGAGCTGTGATTTTTTATAAATTTACATAAAAATGTCAGAGATCTCAATATGAACATTTCTCAACAAATCCATTTCACTGTTGCATATATCTATTTAGGGCCTGAGCACCGATGGTGTGAGGACCCTGTTGTAATTGCTCCGTCTATTCTTCCTAAACACGCTCGAAAACTCATGAAACTTTGCACACACGCCAGAAGTGGTGAACATTTACGTCTGATATGGGTTTCAGAATTAAGGCTCGATAGCGTCACCTATAAAATTTCAATTAAGCGCCGTTCACACTACATTTCATGTGCATGTATGAAATTCGGTAGATGCATTTAACAGCCCAATACCTACAAAAAAGTCCATTGGTGCAAAATCTGAAAACCCAACAGGAAGTGAGATTTTGCTGTGTTTGCCATTTCCAGACATTGTACTTTAACAAACTCTTCTGAAAGATTTAATCAGATCAACATCATATTTGGTCAGTCTAACCTAAAGGCCTGGGTGATGTTAAATTGTGAATATCTTGAGTTTTCCCTGGAGGGCGTGTCTGTTTTGCCATGAAACAGGAAGCTGTTGTAAGTCAGGCATACAATGTCCGATCTGCCCCAAACTTCATATGTTTGATGAGAGTCCTGACCTGAAGACATCTACATGCCAATATTCAGTTACAGTCAAAGCGCCACCTGCTGGCAACAGGAAGCGTGGCACATCGAAGTGACTTAGCCATATTTCTCCTATATTTACCCATTTAAATCGCCCACTATTTACTGTTTTTCTGAGGCCACCAGGTGGCAGTGGCCCCAGGTGAGAGGGACCTTTCATTGCATTTTATGTAATTTTAAACGTTCTTCCTGAAACATTAATAGAACGTTCGTTCAAATTTATCTGGTCTTTAATAAATGTTAGCACAAAAACATTATTTATACCTTATTTTTTCCTGAAATGTTTTAGTTGGACATTTATTAAATCGCGTCAGAACGTTCAGCGAACGTTCAAAAGTAACATTACGAAAATGTTTTCAAAAGGATAAAATGGAATGTTCCCTTAAAAGTTCCCATTTTTAAAACATTTACATTTTAAACATTCTGAAAACATTTAGAAATAACATTTTCATACAACAATTTTCTTAGAACATATTTTGTCAGATGGGGACATGATGCTAACATCATTCCATATTAGTTTATGCTTGTGAGCAAATAGCCTGTTTTTCCAACAAACACCCCACACTTTGGTAAACATTGTGGCAAAGTTCTATCAAAGTTAATAGAATGTTTGATCCAATGTATCTGGTCTTAAAACATTAGCACAAAAACATTATTTCTACATAATTCATGGAGCGCTTTTTCCTTAAATGTTTTAGTTGGACGTTACTTGTTTCAAAAATGTTATCAAAATGATAAAACTGTTCCCTTAAAGTTCACATAAACAATAAAAACATTCCGAAACAACATTTTCATAACTTAATGGGAACATTAGAAAAACTATGTTCTTAGAACATAATTTTGTTGCTAATGCTATATTAGTTTATGATTGTGAGCTAATAGCCTGTTTTTCCAACAAACACCCCACAGTTAAGTAAAATTAACATTTTGTTTTATTAAATATAGTATACAAAATAAAGCATTTCACACATTGTCATTACATTCATCTCTAGAGTTCCTGAGTTTGTTAGCATTGAGATACCGCTCTACTTCACAACTTGTGTGTGAAGAGATGCTCACATACATTCACACATGCAGCTTTTTGCGTTCTTAAACGTACAGTGACATTACAGACCTAACTGAGGCACTTCGTACACTAGTTAAGGATGTGTAGGTCACGTGTTATTTCAGCGATGGACTAATACAGTACAGTCATACCTCCATCATCAGGTCTGAAATTGGTCGCACACACGTAGTGATATCTACAGATGTTTCAAACACATTATGTACAGTATAAACAAAAAATGAATATAAATATTACACGTCTTTAAACTGTTAAACACATATAAATATATTTAAATTATAAATAGTGCTTAAGGAGCATTGCAGACGCAGTTCAGGCCCAGACCGAGTCTGCAAACATCTTTGCATTTTATGGGCTTTTTCTGTAGAGGAAGACCTGCCAAATTTGGCAGAACGCATCTGAATATTAAGGCTAAAATATTAAAGTGCCAGTCTTTTTCCCCAAATTAGCCAAGATAGTTCGCGGACATTAGTGGACTCCAAATGGACCTGCTCATCAGAGTATTAAAACAGTAATTAAGATTAAGTTGAAAATGCTTGAGTTAATCCCTTGGAATCACAAAGCTGGTGCAAACGTAACTCAGATATAAGATTATAATCAATGATTCAGCTCAATTGATGACTAAATCAAAACATAACTAACACCTCCTGATCAACGTTTACTCTTTGCTTGTCTGGCTGTTAAAGCAACCAAAACACGATCTAATGTGTTAAATGTCAAGGGTCAAAATCCAAACTAAATCAAACACTGATCACCATAATGGTGACATAAGAATTGTGGTGTTCTCCTTTGGCGATTCTGCTTGTTATCATCAGGTGTTCATCACTAATGGCCAATCATCACTCAAATAATCACTTAATTATCTCATTAACTTTAACACTGCTTCAGTGTTACTTTAACACTCTTATTTTAACACTTTAACACTCTTGAGTGTGGTCTCACATATACTCCCAGGAGAGTTCATTTAACTCTGGAGTTTTTGCCGTGTGGACTCCAAATGGACCTGCTCATCAGAGTATTAAAACAGTCCTGAGTGCATCAAAAGTGCCGAGACGGCTCACACGAGCGGTCCGAAATCAGTTCGGTCACGTGTGATGCGCTGCTTTTACTCCATCCACGAGAAACATCCCAAATCCAGAGTCGTTCATCTGCAGTTGCCAGTCGCCCAGTGTGTCCTGAAACTCTGATTTCGCCACGAGGCGGTTATCGTTTTCCGGAAAAGTGACGACGCGCCAGCACGTCTGGCTGACAGGCTCGTCTTTGTCCCCCTTGGGCAGAGAGACGGTGCAGGTGAGCTCCTTGCTCTCTCCACTGATAAAGTTGACAGTGAACCGGCCGGGCAGACAGATTCCCGTACAGGATAGACTGAGTTGGACGTACAGGAAGTAGCTTCCACTGTTCTTCACCTTCAGGGCTCTCTGTTTATCCTCATAGCTGAAGAGAGAGCCGACGGTGTGACCCTTTCCATACAGGATGGATTCCCACGGCATCACATATTTGCTTTTCAGTTCGCCTGTGGGGCAAAGACAGACCCTTTAGTTTTTTGTTTTAAGTATAAGTGGTCTATCCAAAGTGTGTTTTACACCATTATTCAATGTCTGACATATACTGGCAAGAAACTTACTTTCACTGGCCCTCAGGTATGCAAAATTCTGCATCTACAAAAAAAAAGAAGAGAAAAAAGCACCCATTAAAAACAGTAGATGAAAGAACCGCCTGTGCTGAAATCACACCCCGCTCAAGGCCCCCCCGAAAAGATCAACTTAAAGAGTGTGAGCTTTCTGAACCTCTTCTGCTACAGGTTGAGTAAACGGCCCTGCTCTGATTCATTCCTCAGGAGTCACTTTTGGCTGTAAAGGGTTCTTGAGGGGCAACATGATTTTTTTGTTGCTCTTAAATGTTTGATCAATTTCTTCCGATCAGTTTTTGTTTCTTCATCTGAATGTCCCTCTCCTCACAGGGAAGACCCCCGTTTCTCCAGAAATCAACCTCATTTCTAAACTCTCTTCTCAAGGGGGATTTCTCGCAGCATCTTTGATACGTAAATTTGATATTTTTATTCACAAATCAACTTTGTCTAACACAGTTTTACTCTAAATGTAGAAAATATCAATGTTGCCATTTGGCAACGCAGTCCCCATTTGGGATTTTTTATACATAGTAGCATCAATAATTTAACTGCGGTTATTAATTTATTTGAAGTGTTTATTGTATTATAGTTGTGTTTATGTATAACAAAATAATTTCCTCTTTTTTTTCAGAGAATTAATGCAGCAATATTTGACGGAAAGGGCAATAGGAAGAGTTCAGAGTTAGCTCTTCCATGTGATGAGTTAGTTTTGGTTAGGTTAACAGACAGGGATCTGCTTGTTTTTGGTTCCAAGTATACAAATCTACCCATTTCTAAAAGAAATGTGCATTTAAATAGAAAAGAAAATCGTGCTTTTTGGACCATTTTCCATTGGCAAAGTTTCCCAGAAAATATGTCATTTGTATGATTGAAGCTATTTCATGTAATAAAACTAGAACATAATGCATAGAGGATTAACCCATCATGTGTTTTCTAAAGAATTGCATAGAAATTCACATGAACATTTAAAATCAAAGCTGCACAAAAAAGTGTATCACATTAATATTATTAGCATCCAATGTACTTTGAATAACACAGCTACTGTTCAGAAACATGAAAACATATATGCCATGATAAATAAGGTCTACTTGTAATAAAAGCATGTTTTAAAATCTCACCTTATACGCGCTGTCGGGTCCAGGCCACTGCGCGATCAAAGAGTCCGTAGATCCGTCTAATGCAGCTGGTTTTCTCCCGTTGATCTGGTTCTCGATGTGTTTGGCGAACCACAGTGCGCCCGCGAGCGCGAACGCGAACATGATGAAGAGCGCGATCACGGACACGGTGAGGAAGGTGTCCAGACACCGGCTGCGGGAGCGCGCGGCGGCCGACTGGCTCTCGACATCTGTGGACGCGGTCATCTCCAGAAACAAGCCGTGTAAAAACCGGTGATAAATCCACAGCAGGTTAAACTCTACCGAGGGAGACATTTAGCGAGCTTTATATGGAGGCGCTGGAGGAGGAACTTACGGGTTTCCCTCGTCACCTCCTCTTCCCACCCACACACAAGAGAGAGAAAGAGAGACAGAGACGCGCTCTGAGAAAAGGTTTAGAGAAAAACCGACTGACTTTCCGCTCCTTTCGCTCTTGCGCAAACGGAGGTGGAATATGAAGTGTGAATTTCTGTGACTGGCTCCATATTCCGCTCGCTATTTCATGGAATATCATCCTACATCTATCCCTTCACACCAGTATCTCACTCTATCGCGTTTCACACGCGTTGTGCCTCTTATATGCTGTTGTGGTCGTTGTGTTTCCATCCCAACATTGTGATCAATTTGTGAGCCATTCCACAGAATGTGTGACATTTCTGTCCCCAGGACATCATATGTATAAATATGCACGAACATTAACTCTAAAATACATTTGTATTATAAATCTTACGGCAAAATTGAAATATATCATTAAAACATGAATTAAAAACTACAGATCCTTTAAGTCCTGTATGTTGTGAGGCGGGGCTTCCATGGATTGGACTTGTTTGTTCAGCTCATCCCACAGATGCTCGATTGGATTGAGATCTGGGGAATCTGGACTCAAACTCGTTGTTGTGCTCCTCAAAGCATTCCTGAAGCATTTGTACTTTGTGGCGGCGCATTATCTGCGGAAAGAGCCACAGCCTTCGCTCCACACGGGCATCAATGAGCCTCGGCCGCCCATGACCCTGTGGCCGGTTCTCCACTGGTCCTTCCTTGGAGCACTTTTGATAGAGACTGACCACTGCAGACCGGGAACACCCCACAAGAGCTGCAGTTTTGGAGATGCCCTTGTCAAACTCGCTCAAATCCTTACGCTTGCCCATTTCTCCTGCTTCTAACACATCAACTCTGAGGACAACATGTTCACTTGCTGCCTAATAACAGAGATCATCAGTGTTATTCACCTGTCATAATGTTATGCCTGATCGGTGTAAAATACTCATTTTAATTTCCCCCAGGTTTTCACTCAGTCCTGCCACAAGACACAAGTTAATTTGCATCATCTGGGTCTTATGCAGGCCATTTTTCATCTCATTTTTATTTCTGTATATTGACCTAAATTATTATAAATTATTTCTTAGATGTCATTTGTTTATTGTAAAAATATTCACTTTATGTAATCACTATAACTAGCTCAGTGTCCTCGTGTGATTAGCATGTACGCCATGCCGCAATTCGTCATGTATTTGCTCATTTTTTGCTTAAAAAAAACTAAATCCTGTTACTTTCAGTCGTGTTACTCTTATGAAAAATAACCTCTTCCTTCCTTCGTTGTGAAGTACTACTAGCACATATTACATCCCTTCAACACATACTGTCTCACACACACACACACACACACTCACACACATATCGACACATTCCTACAATTGTTTAATAAATTCAATTATAAAAAAATGGATACACTTGAGGCTTCTGTCTTCTTTAAAATAATAAATGGCTTTGTTTTTTATTCAAATGCACCTTGTCTTCATATAGAGTGTTTTTAGTCACAAACATTAATTATTTGAACATATAACCAACAATTTCTTTAAAATAAACAGTTTCTTGAAGGGAAAATAAAGGAATGAATTGACATGCCTTTAACAATGCCAAATCCATCTTCTTCTTAGAAACCTTGTAAAAAGTTAAATAAAGCTACCTGAGATTGACCAGCACACATTTTGAAGAGTTAAATATGTGTAGTATTAGATTCAGTGTTGAAAATAATAATAATAAGCAAGCAAATGTCACCCATTAGGCGGAATGGCTCTTGTACTATTCTTCAAATAATATTTTTGTTTTAAAATATGCACACACATTCCCTCTCAAAGTCAAAATTGACAATTCCTTTTTAATGGAATAGTGCAGTGTTTATTATACCTCATTTATCCGCGCACATCATTATATCCCGCCCTACATTAGTTCTTGTTCGGGAAGCCGTTTCACTCGGATATACGTCACAACAGGGAAGAAAAGACGAGCGCAACGTCATGCCAAAAACGACTCCGTCAACGATTCTCGTCTCGTCACATTCAGTTATGGATTAAATAAAGTAAATGATGTTACACTTTCTGTTTGAAACAGAGGAATTTGGATATTCTGGATATTATTTTTGGGCGTTTTAACATTTGTACTGTAAAACAGTTGTCAAATATGAAATGTTAAGCTGCTGCTTATCTCACACTCTCTTACTGTTCCAGTGGGCGTGAAACAGATGTTGCAATAGTCCAGGGCTGCCAACTTTTGAGTTTAGCTTAGAGTCAGAATTATGGACAGTAGAAAACAAACGTGCATCAATGAGCCTTGGCCACCAAATCTGTCAGCTAATTCTGTAAACACACAGCAAAACCTGTGGTTTTTTATTATTATTAAAGGTTAAAATTAACAACTTATTCTTATGAAATTAATGTAATGTTGGTGTTATAATGTTATAATAGTTTTTTAATGATATAAGAGTAAAAATATGATAAATACGTACAAAGTGTTCAGTTGACTATACTTAAAAAAGTGAGGAAACCTGTTGACTTAAAATTATTATGTAAATAACCTTCATGCGTAATTGAAACAATTTTTCAGTTTTCGACGGGTTTCCTCACTTTTTTAAAGTTAAGTCAACGATCACTTTTTACAGTGTAAATTAGTGCATAGGTTATATTTAGCAAAATGCTTGGCCCCACTTTATATTAGGTGGCCTTAAGTACTATGAACTTACATCAAAAAATAAGTACAATGTACTTACTGTGTTCAAACTGTATTGCAAAACACCTTTGCTGATATTGAGGTGGGATGCGGGTAAAGTTAGGGACAGGTGTGGTGGTGTGGGTAAGTTTAAGGGTAGGGTTAGGGACAGGTGTGGTGGTGTGGGTAAGTTTAAGGGTAGAGTTAGGGACAGGTGTGGTGGGATGGGTAAGTTTAAGGGTAGGGTTAAGGACAGGTGTGGTGGTATGGGTAAGTTTAAGGGTAGGGTTAGGGACAGGTGTGGTGGGATGGGTAAGTTTAAGGGTAGGGTTAGGGACAGGTGTGGTGGTGTGGGTAAGTTTAAGGGTAGGGTTAGGGACAGGTGTGGTGGGATGGGTAAGTTTAAGGGTAGGGTTAGGGACAGGTGTGGTGGGATGGGTAAGTTTAAGGGTAGGGTTAGGGACAGGTGTGGTGGTATGGGTAAGTTTAAGGGTAGGGTTAGGGACAGGTGTGGTGGTGTGGGTAAGTTTAAGGGTAGGGTTAGGGACAGGTGTGGTGGTATGGGTAAGTTTAAGGGTAGGGTTAGGGACAGGTGTGGTGGTATGGGTAAGTTTAAGGGTAGGGTTAGGGACAGGTGTGGTGGTGTGGGTAAGTTTAAGGGTAGGGTTAGGGACAGGTGTGGTGGTGTGGGTAAGTTTAAGGGTAGAGTTAGGGACAGGTGTGGTGGTGTGGGTAAGTTTAAGGGTAGGGTTAGGGACAGGTGTGGTGGTATGGGTAAGTTTAAGGGTAGGGTTAGGGACAGGTGTGGTGGTATGGGTAAGTTTAAGGGTAGGGTTAGGGACAGGTGTGGTGGTGTGGGTAAGTTTAAGGGTAGGGTTAGGGACAGGTGTGGTGGTGTGGGTAAGTTTAAGGGTAGGGTTAGGGACAGGTGTGGTGGTGTGGGTAAGTTTAAGGGTAGGGTTAGGGACAGGTGTGGTGGTATGGGTAAGTTTAAGGGTAGGGTTAGGGACAGGTGTGGTGGTATGGGTAAGTTTAAGGGTAGGGTTAGGGACAGGTGTGGTGGTGTGGGTAAGTTTAAGGGTAGGGTTAGGGACAGGTGTGGTGGTGTGGGTAAGTTTAAGGGTAGGGTTAGGGACAGGTGTGGTGGTATGGGTAAGTTTAAGGGTAGGGTTAGGGACAGGTGTGGTGGTATGGGTAAGTTTAAGGGTAGGGTTAGGGACAGGTGTGGTGGTGTGGGTAAGTTTAAGGGTAGGGTTAGGGACAGGTGTGGTGGTATGGGTAAGTTTAAGGGTAGGGTTAGGTGTAAGGGAAGTGTCAACTGTGTAATTACAAATGTAACTACAGAAATTAGTTGCAGATGTAATTACATGCAGGTATTTAAAAAAAAATGTAAGTATAATGTAAAAACATGTATGTACACAATAAGTGCAATGTATCAAATGATTAATTAAAATGTTAGTACATAGTAGTTAAGGCCACCTAATATAAAGTGGGTCCATTACATTTGTAATAATGCGTATTGGGGACTTGTCCCCCTCAATAATGATGGTGGTCCCGGCTCTGAGCCCAAACACAGAAAAACTCATCCACTTGGACAAAACATTAGTGGAATATAAGTTATGTTATGATGTATAATGACATGATATGTTGATAATAGTCTTGGGCCTCAGGTTTTAAGTGTTACAAAAGCTGCTCTTTGCAAGCACAAGTGTGTGAGCGGTAGTGCTGAATTAAATGAAATTAGAAGAACTTTACTCAAGCATTAATATTTGAATGATATTTGATGAATGGTGACGCTCATGTTTCTCATTTTCTTGAGGGTTATGAATAGAGATTCGTTTTGTGGACCGTGTATGTATTTCTTCATAGTGTTTAAAAGCATCCCAGGGTGCACATTTTGATCACCACATCATTCCCAGACTACAATTTGTGAGTATTTTCCCTCACACACTGATGTTGCTCAGATTTGTAAACATTCAAAGAGATTTCACATAATTTCCCCTTTCATATTGTCTAAAAATAGGCCGTGTGCCTGGAAGAGGAGGGGTCTGGTTATGCCACCTGTGCGTGTGAAAACCTAAGCATCGGAGCTCGAGAGTTTACAGGAAGTGATGTCATCACCACAGGTGTAGCACCGGCAGGATCCCCACAGTAAGTCACTTTCTCAGATCCTTTGTTTACTCCCTTCACTTCCCATATGACATCACTGACCCGCTGAACAGTGCGCGTTATCTAATCTTCACAGCTGTAAGTGTGTGTGATTGCAAGCAAACCTGAGCAGTATGAAAACGCTATCTCTTGTGTGTGTGTGTGTGCGCGCGTGTGTGTGTTTCTGTAATTCATTCATCACATGAGGTCTTTACTCTCTTTAATTTCTGTCAGCTTCCCCATTGAAAGTAACTCTGTAGCGCTTCCTGAATATGGACGGGTCTTTTTGTTTTTATTTTCCACACCCGTGATCAGGTCGTACTTTGGGGAAAAGTAAACAAGACACATTTTGGAAAACCCAACTGTAAAAAAAACGAGTTGTAGTTTATATTTGTTTGAAGTAGGCAACCCTAAACTTACACTGTAGAAAATATTTGTAGTTTCAGTTTTCCTACATTTCATGTTTAATTCACTGTGTTACTTGCAGAGCGAAAATGTTTCTATACCAACCAGTGTTTCTGAAAAATATCCAGAAAAGGGTTTCTGATTAACGGCTGTACAGCGTATTTTCAAGCATCAGGACACTATTTACTGTATGAAAGTTTCTCATGTCATTCCTGGAACACTTCTGCCAAAGTCATGCGGTCATGCAAAGGCCACAAACGCCAAGAGTTAAAGTGCCTTTCCAAGTACTTTAGTCCTTGAGTTGCTAACTAAATTAAACACTGATCACCATAATGGTGACCAGAAACATTTTCAATAAATCATCTAAACCTCTGTTAATTCTCAATGAGAGTTTCTGCTGAGATCTTGAGAGATTTATTGTCTTCTTTTATCTTCAGTTGATTTCAGGCTGTGTGGCTTTAGTGGTAACCTTTCTGAACCTTCATCACATTATAACATTGGTTCAATGCCATTACCACTGATTTTTGGATGAAATTTCAACTTTTTTTCAACATTAATTGCGGGTGCAAAGGTGATGTTGATTCAATGCAGCTTACATTGACACATTAACACTGATTTAACATTATTGCTAGCTGGGTTGTCTCTCTTCAGATGTGTTTCGGCTACTCTGACGGTCAGTCAGGGAAAGTCTGTATTTCACCTAAAGGTCACAAATACTCTGCCGAGCACTTACGTCATGTGAGTTTGGGGTTTTTGTACAGCTTTGTTCCTAAATGTGGAAGTTACTGTTTCGCAAAAACACTACAAAGCATCTAAGACTTCAAACATGAGTTATTGTTCCTGTTTTTCCTGACGGCCATCACAGAGTTATCAGATTGAGGTAACTTTTCATAAAACAGTTTTCATGTAAACACTGCCAAATTGAGAAGACAACTGGTAAGATTAGAGATTATGTTGTAAGTGTTTAATGTGTGAATGAAGATGTCATGAGGTGTTGCACATTTTGGGAAATTCAGTGGGCGAGTAGAAACAGGTTAGAAATATTCCACACTTACTGCTGCTATTTTTATCTCAGTCATCTGGCCAACTCAGCACAAGACAAAGCTTAAGTACTGCCAGATTTATCCCAAACATGAGCACAGATTTATCCCAAACATGAACACTTCTTCTTCACAGAGAAGTCATGAGTCACACCAGCCAATCAGAGCATGCAAAATGAGTTTTCGCACGCTGAAAGGGGGAGTGAATTTGTCAGGAAATCTCTTTGAGATTTCACAATCGTGTATTACGCTGAAATCTCTCCCTGCACTACTGTATGGAGGCTGTGTTACGTTACGCTGCAAGTGCATGCGCATCCTTAACATTCCTTCTGATCTCACTTTTCTCTCTGTCTGGAATCCATCCCGGTCAATTTGTCTGCGCTGTTTCCTTTCTGCCGATACATGATGCTGGAGTACAGTGGATGGGTTGGATTTACGGGTTGCACATCTTAATCCTCATGTTCTGCCCGTTTCCTAAACACTTGTGGTGTTTGCAGGTCAATGCAAGTGTGTAGAAAAACTGACAAAATGTTATGCAACTGAGATGAAGGCAACCATGTTTATTAACTAAGGAAAAGTCGATTGGGGTAATATTGATCCCCAAAACACTACATTAGAGTCCACACCCACCTATTACATCATTGCCATGGACCAATGGTAGTTCAAAGGTGTTTCCCAGCCATTTCAAACTCCAGAAACGAACTTCAATTTGGCCGGATTTTATTCAAAATGATGGCACACAGGTTTATCCTGCAGTATATCGGGCAGTTGGAGTCCCAAGTCACCTGAATAAACATGTGAGCTAAATTACCTTGAATAAAGACTCAAATAACATCTGATCAGGTAGAATAACTGATAGTAAGACATCAATATTAATGGAGTTGGTGGTCCAGTGGGTTAAACCATGGAACTGATACGCAGAAGGTTGCTGGTTCGATCCCAGCGGTCACCACCAGTGTGTCCTTGAGCAGGTTCACACAGTTTGGGGGAATTATATAAGTGTCTAATGCGAATCCTGCCAAGTCGATTGGGGTAACATGTGAATAAACATGTGAGCTAAATTACCTTGAATAAAGACTCAAATAACATCTGATCAGGTAGAATAACTGATAGTAAGACTTGATTATCCAAAGCGCTTATCCAAAGCGACTTACAGTGCCCTTATTACAGAGACAATCCCCCTGGAGCAACATGGAGTAAAGTGCCTTCCTCAAGGACACACTGGTGGTGACCGCTGGGATCGAACCAGGAACCTTCTGTGTATCAGTTCCATGGTTTAACCCACTGGACCCCCAACTCCATTAATATTGATATTATATTGAAATATTGATTTGTTAATCAAGTCTTGCTATCAGTTATTCTACCTGATCAGATGTTATTTGAGTGTTTATTCAAGGTAATTTAGCTCACATGTTTATTCAGGTGACTTGGGACTCCAACTGCCCGATATACTGCAAGATAAACCTGTGTGCCATCATTTTGAATAAAACCAGGCCAAATTGAACATGTGGGGTAACTAGTCAGTCCATGTTCTTCAGAGGAAAGAGGAGTGTGGGGGAAAGTGTTGTAGCATTCAGGCGACCTCATACTCGTTTCACTACAGAGGGAACAACAGGGGAACTCCAGTTAACAGAGATCGGCACACTGAAGAGGGGAAGAGCAACACAGATGTGAGAGATCTGTGGGAAACTGGCAACCTGCCCTCACACCGTAATGATGTGATTGATTACTGATGTCACTGTTTAACCACACTCTCTGTGTGTGTGTGTGTGTGTGTGTGTGTGTGTGTGTGTGTGTGTGTGTGTGTGTGTGTGTGTGTGTGTGTGTGTGTGTGTGTGTGTGTGTGTGTGTGTGTGTGTGTGTGTGTGTGTGTGTGTGTGTGTGTGTGTGTGTGTGTGTGTGTGTGTGTGTGTGTGTGTGTGTGTGTGTGTGTGTGTGTGTGTGTGTGTGTGTGTGTGGTACCCAGTGAAGCTGTTGAGATTTAAGACAAGTAAACACTCAGTAATTAAAAAAGAACAAATGAGCAATTACACAAATAAATACAACTGAACGAAGATATGATTGAAATAAACTATCCAGGTACTGAAACTGTAACCAAATGTAAAACACTGCACTTTATTAATAAAATAAAGGCTATACACCGATCAGGCATAACCTTCGGTGTGCTGTGGTATTTGGCACCAAGATGTGGGCAGCAGATCCTTTAAGTCCTGTAAGTTGTGAGGTGGGACCTCCATGGATCGGACTAGTTTGTTCAGCTCATCCCACAGATGCTCGATTGGATTGAGATCTGGGGAATTCTGAGGCCAAGTCAACACCTCAAACTCGTTGTTGTGCTCCTCAAAGCATACCTGAAGCATTTGTGCTTTGTGGCGGCGCATTATCTGCTGAAAGAGCCACAGCCACAGGAAATACCGTTCCCATGAGAGGCTGGACATGGGCTCAGCAATGCTTAGGGAGGTGGTACGTGTCAAAGTCACATCCACATGGATGGAGGACCCAAGGTTTCCCAGCAGAACATTGCCCAAAGCATCACTGCCTCCGCCGCCACGCCTTCTTCCCAAAGTGCACCTGGTGCCATGTGTTCCCCAGGTAAGGGCCAGCCTTCACTCCCCACGTGCATCAATGAGCCTCGGCCGCCCATGACCCTGTGGCCGGTTCTCCACTGGTCCTTCCTTGGAGCACTTTTGATAGAGACTGACCACTGCAGACCGGGAACACCCCACAAGAGCTGCAGTTCTGGAGATGCTCTGACCCAGTCGTCTAGCCGTCACAATCTGGCCCTTGTCAAACTCGCTCAAATCCTTACGCTTGCCCATTTCTCCTGCTTCTAACACGTCAACTCTGAGGACAAAATGTTCACTTGCTGCCTAATATATCCCACCCACAAAATCAAAAACTGGGTTGCTGCACGTCACAGTGTGGGATCACTTTGACCTGACCAAACGGTTGGGGTGAAATTAGTATCTGAGTGGGTGAGTTGTGCGCTGACATCTACAGTTCCAGAGCAAAACAGCAATGGGCATTTTGTATAAAAGTGTTTGAGCACAGTCGCACTAAATCACATATGGCAGCAGAAAGCATTTAGCAAACATCCAGTCAGAATACAGTCATACAGAGTGTTAATGCACAGGCCGAACAGATTACCTTTAGAGTATTTAGAACAGCTTACAATGAGGCAAAAACGCATTAGACCTGCCCATGGATTTGAGCATGAAATAGGATCGGTTTAAATGGCATCGATATTATTTTACATTCTAATGTAAAGTGTGCCAGTATTCAGAAACACATATCATCAGACACGAGGAAAAAAAATTGCAAAATGCCCCTAAAATTAGCCTTATTATTGATGAGGCAACGAGTTTAAGCAGACATTACAAGACATGGACATGCCTGCCGATTTATTTGTGGATCTGGTAGAGCTGGATGATTTAAGTGCAGAGAGGATTGTTCACTGCCTACTGTTGAGTCTAGAGAGACAGAACTTTACCAAACAACTGATTGCCATAACAACTGATGGAGCCTCTGCGAGGTTTGGACGTAAAAGTGAAGTAGCAGCTAGAACGCAGGCCCTGTTCCATGATGTCACCGGTTGGCACTGTACAGCCCATAGAATTGAGCTTGCTGTGAGTAAAAGCTCATGACATGAAGCATGTCACAATTGTTGAGATTCATATGCTGATTATTGCTGTCTGTTTGTCTTTTTTACCACAATGTATTTCAAAATTCTGAATGTGTGATTTGTGGCAAGAAAGATGAAATTCATTTTTATTAATAATGAAATACCTCTTTTGATTAGATCTTTCTACCTTATGATGATAAAAACTATATCACCTGATCATCTTTGTTTCTGGCTTTCTTTGTAACAAATTATGTTTTAGAAAACACTGTTACAAAAACCCAAAAATGCTCATAAAAACCAAGAGTCAAACTGCCCAACTAAATGAAACACTGATCACCATAATGGTGACCAAACCTTTTCAATAAAACATCAACATCTAAACATCTGTTAATTCTCAATAAGAGCTCCCCCAGACAGCAACATAGTGACGTCCCATATCCGGCCCACATCTGGTACTCGTTGAATCCACATGGGGGACAAAAAAGGGGCACATGTGCACTGTTCGAATTCTGGTTAGACTCGTTATGGTCCGGGTCAAATTGACTATAATTGGATTTAATACAATTATCCAAAAATCACACTATGACACTATCACTATCAATACTTTTCACACATTACAAAGAATACATTTATGAATCTATGATTAATAGAAATATCTTAACCACTATTTTTAAGACTGCCCCTCCCCCACACATGTGGGACGTTTGCGATTACACATTTATAACTATAATATCTTAGTCTAAACCTAAAGTAATATTGACACACTATATGTCATTTGAAAGCTTTCAGACTCTAGTTTTCATATTTGGTGACATATTTGGAGCAATAGAGAAATATGTGTGATAATTTGTAATGCAGGGCCAAACTATAACGCACACCCTGATTCTTTTTGTATGTCTTTATGTGGGTTTTAGAGGTTGAATTCAAATCAAATATTAACATTACTGCCCAAAACAACTTCTGTCTACTTCATAAGATATAATTTGGCACAGAACTTGTTCAGATATTCTTGAAGTTTTAGACTTGAACATGTTTTGTAAAATATATATTTTATATGAAAAGTGGGACAGACAGATTGCAAGTAAAACAACTTGTTTTTTCACAAACTTTGAAAACAAAAAGTGCTCAGCAAACCACTGGCATTTCCGGACTAGAGTTGATGCGCTCTGGCATTCTTTAAAGAAATGGTGTACAGTTGTTTTTGAACAGCTGTCTATATAGGTCAAATGTTTGTGACTCACAAACAGCAAGATCATAAAACATTTCTGTATGCACATTCTGACCACACATCAGCGTGTTGAAACTTTGCATGCATGTTCATGACCCTAAATGAGAAAAAGTCACAAAATTTCAAGAAAGATAACATAGATTAGATGATTTTTCAGATAGCTTGAAAGAATGAATGATAGCTAATTCTGACTAAATATTTTCCAGTATTAAAATAAGTGGGAAAAGGCTCCTTTTTACCATCAAATGGGTAGTTAAAACCAATATAACAAAATATAACCAAACAAATGCTTAGAACATTAAAATATGTGGGTCAAATTGGCCCACAAACATAACAGAAATGATGTATGTCAGCGGGCTTAGCATGCATATTCATAACCCTAAATAAGAAAAAGTCACAAAATTTCAGGAAAAATAACTGGTTAATTGGTATTTCCGACAACTAAAAAATCACAATGGGTCAAATTGACCTACAACATAACACAAGGGTTAAGACGCTGTGGGCTCTTCTTGAAGATTAGACGAGGTGAGGGATTTAATGTATTTACTTTTCACTTGGCACAGAATACATGTGAGTAAATTGGATGCCAGTGGTGTTTCATAATAATCATATTTGTAGCTACACATATTGTAAACAATTCTATTGACCCGTAGCTTTGTAACAGAATGATACACAAGGCCGTTCAGAAACTTGTGAATGATGCTCTTGTAGTCTGTTTAGGGAAAACTGAAGTTGTATGGTCACTTTTTTTCTAATCTGTTGTTTTGCAATGACCAAGCAACTTAATTTTCTTGTAACGTTCACCCCTCTTGTTTCCCACAATAAAGTCTGACTTCTCTTGCCTTTCTCTCCAATTGTGGAATCCATCCAATTGCTGATAAGCATTTGCCATGGACAATCAACTCTTCTACCCCAGAGACAAGCCTCCAAGGGACATATTTATTACTCACCTCTTAATGGTGGTCTTGGCCTTTCACAGTCATCTGTTGTTTGAGGGAAATCCCTCCCTTTTTTTAAAGAGAACTGCTCAGTGAGCCACAAGACTTTCTCACCTTTTTCCTTTGACTATTTACACTAACCCCACCAACTGACGTCTGGTTGGGCCAGACAAAATTACGAAAGATGCTGGATTGTCAATAGTGTAGGGGTAAGGCGAGAGGCAGAAAGTTTTGACAAATAAATGATAGCTAATTCTGACCAAATATTTTCCAGAATTGAAGTAAATGGGAAAAGGCTTCTTTTTACCTTCACAAGGGTAGTTAAAAAACAACATAACAAAATATAACCAAGGAAATCCTATTATTTTGGGTCTACAGTTTCCTTAGAAGATTAAAATATGCGGGTCAAATTGACCCACGAACATAACATAAATTATGTGTCAAAACACATCAGCATGTTGAAACTTAGCATACATGTTCATGACCCTAAATAAGAAAAAATCAAAAAATTTAAGAAAAATAACATAGGTTAACTGGTATTTCCGACAACTCACAAATCAAAATGGGTCAAATTGACCCGCAACATAACACAAGAGTTTAAGGATTAGTTCCCTTCAAAAATAATAATTTACACGCTGTTATTATTGCATATCGTTTAATGTACAAAAACACTGAGGTGCAAATAGTATCTGCCACCAAGCATAACTACTGTTTATTGCAAAGAAAAAAAGGCTACTGCTATTTTCACTTAGTGTAAAATCCAACAGTGATTCTAACTAACACTTTTTACTTAATGTCTTAACATCTTAACTTAATTGTAAAAATGTAGTAATGTGCACTATTCACATTCTATGCCGTTTTTCCTCAGAAAAGTTAATTGATTGGTTTGAGTGCCATTTTGTCAAGAAGATTTTGAGTTTGCATTCACTGATCAAGTCATCTTGAATGTTGCATTGTCAATACAACTGAAAAATTGCTCATTTAGTCACATAAGATGACTTCAGAAATTGATGTTGATTTTACAAAGAAAAACTAGTTTGAAGTCACCATTATGGTGATCAGTGTTCCCTCGGTTGGATCTTTATTTATATGATTGTTTTTCTCTTTCTATTGATGCAGCGATGCAATAATTAAATTAATAACACAGTTATTTGATTTCAAAGGAAGAGAAGTAATATATATATATATATATATATATATATATATATATATATAATCAATTAAATTGTATTTAAAGTAAATTATCAAGTACTTTCAGTTATTTTGTAGTTACTAGAACTCTTGTGTAATTGAACTATACTAACTAAGCATTTGTCAGTACAACATATTATTCATATTTCACTTTACTTGGGGGTTCTAAGGCAAACGGTTTGCATGCTTTTTAAGTCCAAATAATTAGATAGATAGATAGATAGATAGATAGACAGACAGACAGACAGACAGACAGACAGACAGACAGACAGACAGACAGACAGATAGATAGATAGATAGATAGATAGATAGATAGATAGATAGACAGACAGATAGACAGACAGACAGACAGACAGACAGACAGACAGACAGACAGACAGATAGATAGATAGATAGACAGACAGACAGACAGACATATAGATAGACAGACAGACAGACAGACAGACAGACAGACAGACAGACAGACAGACAGACAGACAGACAGACAGACAGACAGACAGACATATAGATAGACAGACAGACAGACAGACAGACAGACAGACAGACAGACAGACAGACAGACAGACAGACAGACAGACAGACAGACAGACAGATAGATAGATAGATAGATAGATAGATAGATAGATAGATAGATAGATAGATAGATAGATAGATAGATAGATAGATAGATAGATAGATAGATAGATAGATAGATAGATAGATAGATAGATAGATAGATAGATAGATAGATAGATAGATAGACTGTTGTGCATGAAAATCCCCAGAAATCATCAGTTTCTGACACCAGAAATCATTAAGCGGTCAGTCACATTGATCACTTCCTCATTCCGATGGATCTGAACCTCAGCATGACTTCATGCATTGGGCCACCGCCAAGTGTTTAGATGTGATTTCATCATGTTATCATACTGTATGATTATTTCAGTAAGAAAATACAGAAACAGCACATATTCAGGACTGGAAGAAGCAAATGTGATCGTTATATATGCTCAAATCTCACTGAATACCGAACTACCGCTGTGTTCTTTCTTTTCCAGGTGCAGTCTGGTGTTGACTAGTCATCACAGGAGGAGCCGCACTAAAACTCAGAGACACCACCAGTGCTATTGGGTTGTTTTCCCTCCTTTAGCATTAAACTTGATTCTAAGAAGCAGAGCCGTGAGTCAACAGGGCTCGACTTCACTCGTGACTCAAACACAGAGTTTGAAAGGAAACACGTTTGACAAGTTTATTAGTCCATGCAGTTTTGCTTCAAATGATGTAACCAGACAGTCAGATCAAATAATGAGCCAATGTCTAAAACTGCGAGTCCATTATGTTTTGGGATACAATATTCCACACGGTGTACTCTGGTCATATACTGTATATTTCAACATCCAGATCAATGCTGGAAACGCAGAGTCCGGGTCATAAGAGCAGCTGGGATTTTCCTAATCCTAGCAGGAATCACCACAAACTTGGGATTGGTGTTCATTAAAAAAACACTTCCATAGAAAGAAAGCTTTGGTGTTAGTGCTGAATAAGGGCATTTCACACAGATAAAATAATCAGATTTGTTTTTTGTTTTTAAACAAACAGACGGCCATATCCTGCCATGGCATCTCTCACTGAGCGACCTCTACTGGAGCTCTGACGCGTTACACACACATTATCCTGAGAGGAAACTCCTCTGAAAAGTTTTGTCAATTAAATACACTACCGATCAAAGATTTTTGGATGGTAAGATTTTCTGCAATTGCAGTGCAAGAGCAAGTGTGTCTACTGTGATAGGTCCATGTGCAATCACTGCTTTATGACGTCATCAGTGTCTTCTATCAAATGATGAGATGACATGGGCGTCACTAGGCCCTTTTTAGAGGGGCCCTAAACTTCTGTCCAGCCCCCTTAAAAAAATGTGTGATTAACCTTTCAAACATATGAAACTGGCAGGAGGCCTCGGTTTCATCCCGTCTTTTAATCAGCCTGTTCTTCGATCCGTCTCAAAACATTCTATGCCGTTTTTACTCAGAAAACCCAAGTTAATTGATTGGTTTGAGTGCCATTTTGTCAAGAAGATTTTGAGTTTGCATTCACTGATCAAGTCATCTTGAATGTTGCATTGTCAATACAACTGAAAAATTGCTCATTTAGTCACATAAGATGACTTCAGAAATTGATGTTGATTTTACAAAGAAAAACTAGTTTGAAGTCACCATTATGGTGATCAGTGTTCCCTTGGTTGGGCTATTGGATCTTTATTTATATGATTGTTTTTCTCTTTCTATTGATGCAGCGATGCAACAATGAAATCACAGTTATTTGATTTCAAAGGAAGAGAAGTAATAAATATTATATATATATATAATAAATTCATTTGTATTTAAAGTACGATAGATAGATAATCCACTGCGGTTGGGCCAGACAAAATTATGAAAGATGCTGGATTGTCAATAGTGTAGGGGTAAGGCGCGAGGCAGAAAGTTTTGACAAATAAATGATAGCTAATTCTGACCAAATATTTTCCAGAATTGAAGTAAATGGGAAAAGGCTTCTGTTAAAAACCAACATAACAAAATATAACCAAAGAAATCCTATTATTTTGGGTCTACAGTTTCCTTAGAAGATTAAAATATGCGGGTCAAATTGACCCACGAACATAACATAAATTATGTGTCAAAACACATCAGCATGTTGAAACTTAGCATGCATGTTCATGACCCTAAATAAGAAAAAGCATAAAATTTAAGAAAAATAACATAGGTTAACTGGTATTTCCGACAACTCACAAATCAAAATGGGTCAAATTGACCCGCAACATAACACAAGAGTTTAAGGATTAGTTCCCTTCAAAATGAAAATTTCCTGATAATTTACTCAAATTGACCGAGTTCGAATCCATCTTTTGCTGAACTCGTAATAATAAATCAGAGTAGGCGGGCTTTATGTTCACAGAAGCTGCTGAGGCTGAGCACGACTTTTAGCAGCACGACTCAAGTCAAGTGCGAGATATGAAGCTAAACTAAACATTTCATATTTGACAGTTGGCAATATTCAGGCAAATTAATAAACGTTTGTCTAATTTCACCATTTTGATTTGAAATAGGCCTATGTAAAGTCATTTATAATATCATTAATAAACAATAAATATTATCAAAGTAATATTAGTAATAAATGTGTGCATATTGTAATAATTCCAGCTCTCAGTGAATACAAAAGCTCAGCTTTTTTCAGCTTGTATTGGGCATAAGATTAGTAATGAATGTGTGCATATTGTGAATTAATTAAATACGTTTAGCTTTCCTGTTAGCCTTCAGTAAATGAACATGTCTACAAAAATGATTCATAAAACATATAAATATCAGTTAAACATATGTTTACTGTCTTCACTGACAAAAATGGAAAACACTTGATCGGTCATATCTGCCCACTGACATGGTTTTCAAGCTTTTGTTATCTAATTTATTGGCGTTCATAACATCTTAAAATGCACATATGTAGATCATAGAAATCAACTTTTCCTGAGGGGCCCCCGAAACCCCCCTAGCCTCACTTTTGGGATCTCCGTGATTATAAACCTGCCCATTGTATGATTAAGGGATGTACAATATGGTCATGCAGAATGAGGCATTAATATTTGTTTTATAAGTAATAATAAACAGCCAATATAATTAATAATTTGTTACATTTATATAGCGCTTTTCAAGGCACTCAAATCTCCTCAACCACCACCAATGTGCAGCATCCACCTGGCAGCCATTTTGCGCCAGTACGCCAACCACACACCAGCTGATTGGTGGCGAGGAGACTGAGGGATGATGCCAATCGTATATATATGGGGATGATTAGGAGGCCATGATGGACAGGGGCCAATGGGCAAATGGTCAGGATGCCGGGGTTACACCCCTACTCTTTATCAATGGGCATCCTGGGATTTTTAATGACCACAGAGAGTCAGGACCTTGGTTTAACGTCTCATCTGAAGGACAGTGCTTGTTACAGTATAGTGTCCTCATCACTACACTGGGGTGTTAGGACCCACACAGACCACAGGGTGAGCACCCCCTGCTGGCCTCCCTAACACCTCTACCAGCAGCAACCTAGTTTTCCCAGTTGGTCTCCCATCCAGGTACTGACCAGGCTCAGCCCTGCTTAGCTTCAGTGGGAAGCCAGACATGTTATCAGGTCAAACATAGCTAATCGAGTCAAAATAACGTGCTAATGTCTTAACATCTGCGTGACTCAACTCTGTCTTTTGAAATGTTTTGAAATGTAGATGGAGATTCCCCTCATCCTCCCTGATCCCGCCACACCACAGATAAGGGCTTTCAACCATGTCATCGTCCTCGGTGTGCCTGTGGTTAATGTTTGGATTGCAAAACAGAGCCGTTTTATTTAATCACTTCTAACAAGTGATTTTAAATAAATGACACAACTCAGGAACCCGGAAGCAACCACACACGTCAACCTCAGCGTTACAACACACACCCCAACCCACAACCAATGATGACGATGATCAACGTCCCTACACTAGACATGCGATCAGCTAAGAACAAAAAAAAGAAGGAAAACTTATTCTAGATTATGCTACTATAAGTAATGTCCGAAACCTTTTGCCATTATTCGCCTCTTCCTGTATTCCTCAGTTGTAAGTCGCTTTGGATAAATGTAAACGCAATATGACTATAATAATAAATAATACATATTTTATGTAATTATTTAAATTATACCAATTAAATCAGGAGAAATATCACTATTTTACTGTAAAATAAAAACGAGCATTATAATAATAATATTTTGGAAAACAACAGTGGAATTACAATAGCCTACTAATATTTATGGCTGTCCCAGTCACACTTTTATTTAGCCAGAAAACCACTTGGGTTTATATGCTGACAAATACACAACTCTCATGAATTCGATAAGATGGCTGGCGCATTCCCAAGAGGTAATGCAATTCACATGGATTTTAACTGAGAGTGTTTGAAAAAAGGCGAATATTAGCACATCCTTTGCAGTCTAACATTAGAAGGACTGACAAAAACAAGATTTATACTAAAATTCACATGAATTGTTTCTCATCCATAAGCTCGGCTGCTTCTGAATGTGTGCAAATGGGGAACCGTGCTCGTTGACATGTACCTGTGCTCTAGAGATGGTGGTCCAGTGGGTTAAACCATGGAACTGATACGCAGAAGGTTACTGGTTCGATCCCAGTGGTCACCACCAGTGTGTCCTTGAGCAAGGCACTTTACTCCATGTTGCTCCAGGGGGATTGTCTCTGTAATAAGTGCACTGTAAGTAGGGTTGGGAACCGTTCACATTTTAACCGGTACCTTTTTTGGTACTTTAGGGATTTACATCAATAACTATAAATAACCTGTAAGTCATTTATAGAAGTGTTATTGACATTATGCCAGAGCTGCCCTGCTCTCTGTGTGCCATTGTCAGTGATGTTTCTATACTGTAATATTTACTAGATAGTAGACTACAAGGCACTTAATTCAATTCATAAAAACAACCATATTATTTTTTTATTTTTAATTACATTTATGTAATTAATTATATTTAATTAATTATGTGTTGTGTATTTTCTGGTAATCAAATGAAGACATAAGACATTAATTTAATTTATCTTTTAATTTAATTAAACCTTTGTCTAACAAAGTGCTGCACAACTGAGATTTATCCGGTTAAAATTAAAACATTAAAACAGAAACATTTTAATTTATTACTTAAAAAATAAAGTTTTGATTAGTATTATTATATTTGTGTTAGTATTATTAATTGAGACGTATCTAAATTCTTCTGTACAACAGTGATGTATTTGTGAAGATAAACCGGACGTGTT
>CM042241.1:3676191-3698691 GCA_023566225.1 Romanogobio albipinnatus
GGATAGGACGAATCGCGGTCTCGCGCGTACAGGGAGGCGGAGTCAGGTCCGGCCGCGCCCACGCCGTCGGTGATTTCCGCTGAGAAGCTCTCCGAGTCCTCTTCGCTCTGGTAGAACACAGACTGGGCGTGCTCCAGGAGGCGGGGCTTATCAGGTAGGCGGGGCTTATCCGGCAGGCGGGGCTTTTCCAGTGCTTTGTACAGCAGCTCCTCCTCGTCCTGCGGTGGCGGCGGCGGTGGACGGGGCAAGGGCCGCTGCGGAGGCTCTCGGTGATCCTGCCGGTGCATTGTCGAATTCGTTCCGTTGCCGTAGCGATCGGTGGAAGGCCGTAGGTTGCTCTGCACTAGCTCTGATATGATCATCTTCTCCAACGCCGCCGCGTCGGAAAGGTTCCGCCTCAAACTGCTGGCAGGCTCCGCTCCTCTCGGTGTCAAAAGGGCGGGGCTGACTTCTCCGGACACGCCCCCCGACCCCACAGGAACGCCCCCCAGCAGATCCGAGCTCCCTCCGTGCAGCGAGTAGCTGTTGTTGTAGTTTCCGTTCAGCCGAACGCCCTCCAGCCCGCATGACTCCCGGCTGCGCGACAGTGTGCCCTCTACAGGACACAGAGAGAACATGTTCGGTTTGATCATTTTTCAGGATGTGACACCATTTAGTGAATGTTGAGCGGTTTCCGGCATAGATATCATAATAAAGGCTAGATGTCTCGTCTGCGCTGCTGGCCAACGGAGGTCGACGTCCGCACCTGGCGGCCATCTTGTCACACTCCGCTCGCTCACTCATAGTGTTTAATGGTGCTTGCACTTTTTAAATAACCATAACATGCTCAATTTTCTACCGATTTTCAAACTGTTTGGTTTGTTATAAACGTCAGAGATGTAGTTATGACACTGCATACTTATGAATAATTATTTGTTCAAGCATCCATAATTATGGCCACGTTAATAACGTTTGTAAGAAACCAAACATTTGTAAATCCGTTCAGATTTCAGTGAGATAAGAGTATTTGTGTTCAGATCACTCGCCTTACATCAGGAGCCCTGCCTGTGACAAGATGGCCGCCGCTGATGACGTTAGAGACTCCGCCCTAAGACATCCAGCCTTTATTATGGATATCTATGGTTTCCGGCCCATGAATGTGTACATACAGAGATGCATCTCATGCAAAAATCCACTCTTTCCCTAAAAACACCCACTCCGTCATTCCCTTTATGGGCGAGCACACTGTCCAGGGACATGACAAATGCCTGGTCACCATTTACTCACCTTCACGTCCTCCCAAACCAGCCATCAGACATGAGGGGTGTTATAAAACTCTGTTCTATAGCCCCAGTCTGTCTCTGTTACTCGTGTTAATACATCGGCCTCTGAAACGCTGGAAAATCTGATGTGTGTGTCTGATTGTGACGCAGAAATGGGGCACTAGCGTGTGTAAATGTTGTCATGCGTGGCGTTTTATGTTAGGGGGTGAAGATGGAAACGACAGAAACACAGACAGAGAGAGAGAACGCCCGTACTTGAGTTTCTGAACGTGCCTGTAGATCGGTTCACAAAGAGAGTGAGACAGGAAGAAAGGAGAAACAAGTGAATACACATACACACATTTAGAGAAAAACACACAAAGTTTCTTCATCACACACACACACACACACACACACACACACACACACACACACACACACACACACACACACACACACACACACACACACACACACACACACACACACACACACACACACACACACACACACACACACACACACACACACACACACACACACACACACTGACCAGTGGCGTTGAAAACTGCTGGTGAGGGGGGGTTGAATGTTTCAGCCAGTAAGGTGTTGTAAGGGGAGGAGCCAGAGCGGGTCTGGAGCATTGGATTGGCTAGCAGGTGATTACCCATAGTGCCTGAGGAGAAAGAGATACATTTCAGTGTGTGTGTGTGTGTGTGTGTGTGTGTGTGTGTGTGTGTGTGTGTGTGTGTGTGTGTGTGTGTGTGTGTGTGTGTGTGTGTGTGACTAACAGTGGAGCTTAGCAAAGGGTGAGGGGGTTAATATACTTTATTACTAACAATGTTTTTTTGTTATTACTAATAATTAATTCATATTTTAAAGTTTAACCCTTAAAATGGCAAAACCATAAAGAGAAATAATTTCCCCATGTAATGCTAAAGTTTAATATATATTATGTAAAAATGTGACTTTTTATTATTGTTATTACTTTTCGTTACCATTAAATGAAGAAAATTTAGTTTTATCAATATTTTTATGTATTGTTTCATTCATATTTTATTATTTTATTATTCATATTTTAATATTTATAATATTAATATTTTAATTATTTAAATAAATAACTTTTTTATTCTATGTATTATAAATGTGTTTCTTTATTAATATTTTAACATCAAAAGCTCAACTTTGGATGAGAGTGGGTATATATATATATGTGTGTATGTGTGTGTGTGTGTGTGTGTGTGTGTGTGTGTGTATTTCACCTCGGGTGAGTGTGGGTGTGTGTGTGTGTGTGTGTGTGTATTTCACCTCGGGTGAGTGTGGGTGTGTGTGTGTGTGTGTGTGTGTATTTCACCTCGGGTGAGTGTGTGTGTGTGTGTGTGTATTTCACCTCGGGTGAGTGTGTGTGTGTGTGTGTGTATTTCACCTCGGGTGAGTGTGTGTGTGTGTGTGTGTATTTCACCTCGGGTGAGTGTGTGTGTGTGTGTGTGTGTATTTCACCTCGGGTGAGTGTGGGTGTGTGTGTGTGTATTTCACCTCGGGTGAGTGTAGGTGTGTTGTTGATCTCAGCTGCCATGAAGGACGATTCTGTTTGCCGTCGAACCGTGTCATTCCACATCCTCCTGATACGACTCTGAACACACACACACACACAGGTAAGATTTAAGCCACAGGTGTGTAAACTCCTGATACTGAACTCAGAACTCATTACCTGTCTCTGTGCTGGTGCGTGCCGTGATTGGCTGCCGCCGTAGTAGCGATTGTTGCCCCGGTGGGCGGAGCTCTTGAGGGAGCCGTGGGAACTGGAGGAGGAGGCGTGGCCACAGCAGGGGGATTGACGCAAACACTTGCCATATTCCTTCTGCACCTTTTAAACACACAACACGGTGTGAGCAACCAGATTAGAGGGCCGGACACGGTTCACGAAACCCCCAGAAACCCCCAGAAACCCCCGCACACCTTCTTCTGCAGGGCGCAGTGCAGGAGGAAGATGAACATGCCGTGCAGGGCGTTGAAGGAGGTGAAGAGGTACGCCATCACCACGCTGTTATCGTTGATGAACAGGAGGCCAAAGATCCACGTCAGAGACACGAGTAACAGCAGCGTCACAGAACTGACCGTCCAGCACCTGCACACACACACACACACACACACCGCTTTCATGATGCGAACATGGTAACAGGTTTCATATGTTAACAAACACGTTCCTCATTTAAATAACAAATAAAGGGGCGTGGCCTGGTTGAGTTAGTTAGTCGTGGTAAGGGGCGGGACATTCACAACACACTGCTCTGACCAATCAGAGCACAGTGTGCTTTACAGAAGGCGGGGCTTCATAGAGACAGGAGCGTTACTGACAGACTGGGAAGAGAGGAGCCGCAACAATGGAGAATATGAGGAGATAATCAACACTCAAGCACTCTTACTTGATGTTGTCGAAGCGGCTGGAGTCCGGTTTCAGCACGGTGGAGTGACGCAGCATCCGGTGGACGGTGATGACCAGCACCACCAAGTTCAGCTAAACACAAGAGATCAAAGGTCAGACCAGCGATTAAGAGTGGACATCATTCAGAAGATAAGTCAGCAATTGTAATGTTGTAAATATAATATAAAATATCACTAATCTAACCATATAAAAAGTGCAGCTCTTTCCATCTGCATATGTAAAACTCTCATACTGTGTACAGTCAATGTACACCAATCAGGCATAACATTATGACCGGTGAATAACATCATCAGAGTTGACGTGTTAGAAGCGACCGGACCCGTCTATTATTTAAAAGCTGGAACCGAACCCGGCGTGAAGACACAGACCCGACTGGACCCGATTGTCACATATTCCACAATAAACTGATATTAACAACCCAGATAGCACACGTACGTCTGCAAGATGTCTGTTAAAGATCACTTAATCTGGAAAGCATCTGCTGTTTACAAACATCTGATAGACGTCTTAAAGATGTCAGTTTTTCATACATTATAAATCATAAACATCTTAAAGACATTGTTTAAACGTCTATTTGACTTCTGACAGGAAACGTCCAATAGACGTATTGCAGATGAGCAAACACTCTAAAAAATACGTCTTCCAGATGTAAACACACACATCAAATAGACGTCTCCGAGATGTATGTGTGCTATCTGGGAAGTCAATAAACAAGTTGCGAAACATATGACTTGTGTCTTACCTATAGCCGTCGTCTCCCTTCCTTAACGTTACTCGATTGTGATGCATTAACCCTTGCCAAGAAGTTATTCCTCTCTTGTTATTCCAAGCTTAATTCACTCATCATTTCAGCTTTAAAAGTCCACTTCATGTCCCGGTGACGGATGACAAATGCGTCTTTGCAGATTTGCATTTCGACTCGAGTTAACTCGCATAATAACTTTGACTGTTTGCCTTTTTGAACTATAATAACGATTGCTCGTTCGGTGGCCGCTGACGTCCTCATTATTTATTTGCTATCATCTCTGTGAGCCGAGTCTGACCACCAAAACTTTAAGATTAAACAAGACGGTTCATTCATATTATTATTAATAATCAGTCACAGCGGAAGCTCGGGTTGCCATAGAAACGACACGCCCTTGAGACCGCACATGCGTGTTAGCTGGAGCAGTTTGTGTGACAGTTCACCTGAGATTGTGTTGCTGATTTTCAAACTTCAACAGTGCATCACACTTAATACACTTGACAGCAATTACTTTTTTCTCATGTTTGTCCACAATATGCATGAAGGATGCCCAGACAGAAGATGGCCAAATTTACACTCACCTAAAGGATTCAAGGATTCAAGGAGCTTTATTGCCAAGTACATTTTTACACATACACGGAATTTGTTTTGGTGTTGTGCGAGTCACACCGAGTCGCCATTATGCGGCGCCTCCTTTAGTTGGACAGAAAATTATTAGGAACACCTGTTCAATTTCTCATTAATGCAATTATCTAATCAACCAATCACATGGCAGTTGCTTCAATGCATTTAGGGGTGTGGTCCTGGTCAAGACAATCTCCTGAACTCCAAACTGAATGTCAGAATGGGAAAGAAAGGGGATTTAAGCAATTTTGAGCGTGGCATGGTTGTTGGTGCCAGACGGGCCGGCCTGAGTATTTCACAATCTGCTCAGTTACTGGGATTTTCACGCACAACCATTTCTAGGGTTTACAAAGAATGGTGTGAAAAGGGAAACACATCCAGTATGCGGCAGTCCTGTGGGCCAAAATGCCTTGTTGATGCTAGAGGTCAGAGGAGAATGGGCCGACTGATTCAAGCTGATAGAAGAGCAACTTTGACTGAAATAACCACTCGTTACAACCGAGGTATGCAGCAAAGCATTTGTGAAGCCACAACACGCACAACCTTGAGGCGGATGGGCTACAACAGCAGAAGACCCCACCGGGTACCACTCATCTCCACTACAAATAGGAAAAAGAGGCTACAATTTGGAAAACTGTTGCCTGGTCTGATGAGTCTGGATTTCTGTTGAGACATTCAGAAGGTAGAGTCAGAATTTGGCGTAAACAGAATGAGAACATGGATCCATCATGCCTTGTTACCACTGTGCAGGCTGGTGGTGGTGGTGTAATGGTGTGGGGGATGTTTTCTTGGCACACTTTAGGCCACTTAGTGCCAATTGGGCATGGTTTAAATGCCACGGCCTACCTGAGCATTGTTTCTGACCATGTCCATCCCTTTATGACCAGCATGTGCCCATCCTCTGATGGCTACTTCCAGCAGGATAATGCCCCATGTCACAAAGCTCCAATCATTTCAAATTGGTTTCTTGAACACGACAATGAGTTCACTGGACTAAAATGGCCCCCACAGTCCCCAGATCTCAACCCAATAGAGCATCTTTGGGATGTGGTGGAACGGGAGCTTCGTGCACTGGATGTGCATCCCACAAATCTCCATCAACTTCAAGATGCTATCCTATCAATATGGGCCAACATTTCTAAAGAATGCTTTCAGCACCTTGTTGAAGGCGAAAAGGGGTCAAGTATTAGTATGGTGTTCCTAATAATCCTTTAGGTGAGTGATTTCTTGTTGTTTTGTAGCTTTTTTCACATCAAACACAACTAATGTGTTTTTTCACATTACTCATGAAGGTATCCATTATTACCGTGCGCTTGCAATGGCTGAGAGAGAAAGAGAGAGATAGATAGAGAGAGAGAGAGAGAGAGAGAGAGAGAGAGAGAGAGAGAGAGAGAGAGAGAGATATTGCTCGAGTTTTTTCTTTCTTTCTTTTTTTAAACCTTAATTCCCGGCTCACACTTTTCTTATCCTAATTTTACCAGTTGCAAGTTACAAAAAACACACAAGCAGTGCTGACTGACTCTGAACATGGGCAGGTGTTCTCCGAGTCCGGATCGACTCAGGTATTACACACAATGTTAAACAGACCCGGTACCCGAAGTAATAGATTGGGACCCGACCCGGACCCGGCTGATCATTTAAAATATAGACCCAAACCCGTACGTGTCCACGGGTCTCGGGGGCTCCGTGAAGACCTCTGGTCCATGCCTCGACGGGTCAGGGCTGGTCTGGCAGCAAAAGGGGGACCAACACAATTTAATGTTGTATAATGTAAATATAATGGTCATAATGTTATGCCTGACCGGTGTATATACTGCCAAGTTAGCATGAGCAGTGCAGTAGTTTGGCATTACAATCACAGCCAATGTCTAACAAAAAGTGTGATGTATTAGTAAATGATGCATTTTATGAAGCAGTGCATTAGAATGAGTCTCACCAGGATAACGAGGGAGGCCGGGCCGATAAACGTCCAGATGAAGTAGTTATCCACCCTCAACCAGCAGCTACACAACACACAAAACATGTATTACACACACACACACACACACAGCGATGTTAGCATAGGTCACGCCTGCAGAGAGGAACACACTCACGCTTTGGGTCCTCCGTAGCTCCTGTAGTCGATGGCTGTGGAAATGGCCACCACCAGCGTGGGGAAGCCGTATGCAGAGAGGTAGTAGTATTTACGACGGGACGTCTCGCTTTCGAACACCTCCACCATCAGCACGTACAGCTGCACGGTCTCCATGCAGAGCCAGCAGAACACGGACAGCAGGAAGAAGTGCAGCAGACCGGCCAGAACCGGACACACAACCTACACACACACACACCTGATGCATGAGTGCTGCGTCTGGTTTAGGCTAATGCGGTCTAGTGTAGCCCAATTCACTCTAATGTGACCTAGTGTAGTCTGATATGGTCTGGTTTAGTCTGATGTGGTCTGATGTAGTCTGATGTGATTTGGTGTAGTCTGATGAGGTCTGATGTAGTCTGATGAGGTCCGGTGTAGTCTGATGTGGTCTGGTTTAGTCTGATGAGGTCTGGTTTAGTCTGGTGTGGTCTGGTTTAGTCTGATGTGATCTGGTGTAGTCTGATGAGGTCTGGTGTAGTCTGATGAGGTCTGGTGTAGTCTAATATGGTCTGGTTTAGTCTGATGAGGTCTGGTTTAGTCAGATGTGGTCTGGTGTAGTCTGATGAGGTCTGGTGTAGTCTGATATGGTCTGGTTTAGTCTGATGAGGTCTGGTTTAGTCAGATGTGGTCTGGTGTAGTCTGATGTGGTCTGGTGTAGTTTGGTTTAGTCTGATGTGGTCTGATATGGTCTGGTTTAGTCTGATGTGGTCTGATATGGTCTGGTTTAGTCTGATGTGGTCTGATGTGGTCCGGGCCTCGTGAACTCACGGTGTAGTGTGTCTTGTCCATGCCGATGAGGAAGAGCAGCTGCGAGATGAAGAGCGTGAGGCAGAGGTTCTTGTGGATGGTGGTGCGGTCGTTCTGAAGGCCCCGCAGGCAGCAGAAGGTGGAGATGCACAGCGCCAGACACACCAGAGAGATCACCATCCCCACCCACGTGATGACGAAGAGGATCAGACCCTGGACGCCGCCGGGATACTGGAGAACAACAGAGCGTGAGTGACACACACACACACACACACACAGCGGCTCCAGGGGTTAAACACACACACATACACGCGCGCGCTCGAGACTCACGGCGGGCTGCTGGTGGTTCATGAGCACTGCGAAGTTGGTGAGGTGCGAGCAGGCGCAGGTGGTGTGTGTGTTGTTGCTGTGCAGGCGTCTGCAGCCCTGCGATGACCACTGCCCCGTCATCGAGCGCTCAGAGTAATTCCAGAACGAGCAGTTGGGATTGAAGTGGTTCTCCAGCTGTCAGAGACACAAACACACACAGCAAAAACTCCAGAGTTAAATGAACTCTCCTGTGAGTATATGTGAGACCACACTCAAGAGTGTTAAAGTGTTAAAATAAGAGTGTTAAAGTAACACTGAAGCAGTGTTACAGTTAATGAGATAATTAAGTGATTAATTGAGTGAAGATTGGCCATTAGTGATGAACACCTGATGATAACAAGCAGAATCGCCAAAGGAGAACACCACAATTCTAAGTCATCATTATGGTGATCAGTGTTTTATTTCGTTTGGATTTTGACCCTTGACATTTAACACATTAGATTTTGTTATAGTTGCTTTAACAGCCAGACAAGCAAAGAGTAAAAGTTGATCAGGTGCTGTTGGTTATGTTTTGATATAGTCATCAATTGAGCTGAATCATTGATTATAATCTTATATCTGAGTTACGTTTACACCAGCCTTGTGAGTCTAAGGGATAAAATCAAGCATTTTCAACTTAATCCAAAGGTTTTCTTAAAAGTTGTTCTGATCAAAAAAACATTTTCACAGACATCAAGAATCAGCCTGAGAATCTCAACAGTGGTGACCATCAAAAAGCATGTTGCAGTGCATTCTGGGAGTCAAAATTCTTCCATGGCTCCCATCATTCATTGCTGCATGAATAAATTATGAGCTTTACGAGCTGTTTGCCACCATTGTTGAGATTCCTACACTGATTCTTGATTGGCGTGGGCCTAAACAAATTTTTTTTTTTTTTTTTTATCAGAACAACTTTTAAGAAATCCGTAGAATTATATTGAAAATGCTGGATATTACACTATAATCAACGAGATAAACCCAACTCAGAGACTAGGCTCTAAATGAGATTAATGAATCAGGTCAAGTTATGATGATGTCAAAACATAACCAACACCAAGCAATCAGCTTTTGTCGTTGCTTGTCTGGCTGTTACAACTCAGTTACAGCACCAAACAAAATATAATATTAAAAAGTCAAGGGTCAAGATACAAACTAAATCAAACACTGATCACCATAATGGTGACTTAAGAATTGTGGCGTTCTCCTTTGGCGATTCTGCTTGTTATCATCAGGTGTTCGTCACTAATGGCCAATCTTCACTCAATTAATCACTTAATTATCTCATTAACTTTAACACTGCTTCAGTGTTACTTTAACACTCTTATTTTAACACTTTAACACTGTGTGTGTGTGTGTGTGTGTGTGTGTGTGTGTGTGTGTGTGTGTGTGTGTGTGTGTGTGTGTGTGTGTGTGTGTGTGTGTGTGTGTGTGTGTGTGTGTGTGTGTGTGTGTGTGTGTGTGTGCACCTGCAGGTGTCGCAGTGTGAACTGCACCGGTTCGGTCAGGAACACGCGGCTGGATTCTTTATTCATGGAGGCGGAGATGATGTGGGAGTTGACGGCCAGACTGTGTCCTCCCGCCTTGGGCTCGCCGCCCGTCTTCACCGTGGCGTTCTGAGTGGTGAGAAACGACCCCAGGTTCTTATAGAGCGTGAAAACCACCTTCACCTGACCTGAGGGAGACACACACACCCACAGTCTCGTGTCATTACCGCACACACTCAGCTCTCAATACGACTGATCCCACACAGCTCTCAAAATAACCCTCGTCATCCCACACATAAAGTCAGCACGGCCTGGATACGGTGCTAGCACCTGATTAGCATTAGCGACAGAGACTGACCGTTGCGGCTGTACTGTTTGATGGTGGACGAGGACACGTGGATGGTGCTGTCGCTGTCATACGAGTTAGGGAACGACAGGTCCTTAAGCTCCATCTCAGTGTTGAGCACGTACACCTCCAGATCTGAAACACACACACACACACACACACGTTTGCTCTTATACCACAATTCAACTCACCCAGCTAAGTTTCGCTAACGTTCCAAATGAGCGTTATTTCTTGAAATGTTCAGTGTTGATTTAGTTGGTGAATAATTTCCGTCATAATTTGTCTGGTTTAGTCTGAAATTGTTTAGTCTGATGTGGTCCGGTTTAGTCTAATGTGGTCTGGTTTAGTCTAATGTGGTCTGGTTTAGTCTAATATGGTATGATTCAGTCTGATGTGGTCTGGTTTAGTCTAATATGGTATGATTCAGTCTGATGTGGTCTGGTTTAGTCTAATATGGTATGATTCAGTCTGGTGTGGTCTGGTTTAGTCTGATGTGGTCTGGTTTAGTCTGATGTGGTCTGGTTTAGTCTGATGTGGTCTGGTTTAGTCTAATGTGTTCTGGTTTAGTCTGATATGTTCTGGTTTAGTCTGATGTGGTCTGGTTTAGTCTAATATGGTATGATTCAGTCTGGTGTGGTCTGATGTGGTCTGGTTTAGTTGGATGTGGTCTGGTTTAGTCAGATGTGGTCTGGTTTAGTCGGATGGGGTCTGGTTTAGTCTGATGTGGTCTGGTTTAGTCTAATATGGTATGATTCAGTCTGATGTGGTCTGGTTTAGTCTAATATGGTATGATTCAGTCTGGTGTGGTCTGATGTGGTCTGGTTTAGTCTGATGTGGTCTGGTTTAGTCTGATGTGGTCTGGTTTAGTCTGATGTGGTCTGCTTTAGTCTAATGTGTTCTGGTTTAGTCGGATGTGGTCTGGTTTAGTCGGATGTGGTCTGGTTTAGTCTAATGTGGTCTGGTTTAGTCGGATGTGGTCTGGTTTAGTCTGATGTGGTCTGGTTTAGTCGGATGTGGTCTGGTTTAGTCTGATGTGGTCTGGTTTAGTCGGATGTGGTCTGGTTTAGTCTGATGTGTTCTGGTTTAGTCTGATGTGGTCTGGTTTAGTCGGATGTGGTCTGGTTTAGTCTGATGTGGTCTGGTTTAGTCTGATGTGGTCTGGTTTAGTCTGATGTGGTCTGGTTTAGTCTGATGTGGTCTGGTTTAGTCGGATGTGGTCTGGTTTAGTCTGATGTGTAAGATATTAATACTTTTATTCATCAAGGACACATTAAATTGATCAAAAGTTAAGACATTTAAAATGTCACAAAATATTTATATTTCAGAAATGCTGTACTTCTGAACTTTCTGTTCATCAAAGAATCATGAGACATCAAATGTATCACAGTTTCCATACGAATATTAACTTATTTAACACTGATAGTAATCATAAATCTCATATGAGAGTGATCAGTGAAGGGTCATGTGACACTGAAGACTGGAGGAATGATGATGATCCCAGGAATAAATGACACTGTATATTCACACAGAGAGCAGCTGATCTGCACTGGAGCAATATCTGGAGTTATGATCAGATACATGAGCTTTCAGGAACAGAGCCCAGACTCTTGAATGGTACTCAGGTGTGTTAGAGATGTTTGCGTGCCGTACCGATGTTGGGAGCGCGGTCGCTGAAGTGTCCCCCGTACAGGTTATTGGCCAATAGAAACGCTCCTTTCTCCATGACGTCGAGCAGCATGGTGGCGGTGTGCGACTGCTCTGTGACGTTCATGTCCTGCCACGACTCCAGCGCCTCCAGACGCAGCAGGTTATCCACCGTCTGCACCACCGCCTGACACACACACACACACACACACACGCGTGAGGCGTCGTACACTGAGAGACGTGTGTTCGTGTGAATGTGTGCTGTATAGTTACCTGAATAAACGCTCGACAGGTGCGCTCTCTCTTCTGGAGCTGAAAGACACGGACAAAACTGTGTTACTCTGATAGGTGTGTGTGAGAGTGTGTGTGTGTGTGTGTGTGTGTGGCCTGGTAAACCCTACGTTAGGGGAAAAAATGTCCCCACAAAGATGGCAATATCCGAAATCCTCGTCCTTGTGGGGACATTTTTTGGTCCTCATGAGGAAAACATCTTATAAATCAGACTAAGTGATGTTTTTTGAAAATGTAAAAATGCAGAATGTCTCCTGTGATGGGCAGGCTTATGGGCAGGGGCAGTGTGTGTGTGTGTGTGTGAGTGTGTGTGTGTGTGTGTGTGTGTGTGTGTGTGTGTGTGTGTGTGTGTGTGTGTGTGTGAGTGTGTGTGTGTGTGTGTGTGTGTGTGTGATGGGTAGGTTTAGGGGTAGGGGTAGTGTGTGTGTGTGTGATGGGTAGGTTTAGGGGCAGGAGCAGGGGCAGTGTGTGTGTGTGTGTGTGTGTGTGTGTGTGTGTGTGTGTGTGATGGGTAGGTTTAGGGGCAGGGGCAGGGGCAGTGTGTGTGTGTGTGTGTGTGTGTGTGTGTGTGTGTGTGTGTGTGTGTGATGGGTAGGTTTAGGGGTAGGGGCAGTGTGTGTGTGTGTGTGATGGGTAGGTTTAGGGGCAGGGGCAGTGTGTGTGTGTGTGTGTGTGATGGGTAGGTTTAGGGGCAGGGGCAGTGTGTGTGTGTGTGTGTGTGTGTGTGATGGGTAGGTTTAGGGGTAGGGGCAGTGTGTGTGTGTGTGTGTGTGTGATGGGTAGGTTTAGGGGCAGGGGCAGGGGAAGTGTGTGTGTGTGTGTGTGTGTGTGTGTGTGTGTGTGTGTGTGTGTGTGTGATGGGTAGGTTTAGGGGTAGGGGCAGTGTGTGTGTGTGTGTGTGTGTGTGTGTGATGGGTAGGTTTAGGGGCAGGGGCAGTGTGTGTGTGTGTGTGTGTGTGTGTGTGTGTGTGTGTGTGTGTGATGGGTAGGTTTAGGGGCAGGGGCAGTGTGTGTGTGTGTGTGTGTGTATGTGTGTGTGTGTGTGTGTGTGTGTGTGTGTGTGTGTGTGTGTGTGTGTGTGTGTGTGTGTGATGGGTAGGTTTAGGGATAGGGGCAGTGTGTGTGTGTGTGTGTGTGTGTGTGATGGGTAGGTTTAGGGGCAGGGGCAGTGTGTGTGTGTGTGTGATGGGTAGGTTTAGGGGCAGTGTGTGTGTGTGATGGGTAGGTTTAGGGGCAGGGGCAGTGTGTGTGTGTGTGTGATGGGTAGGTTTAGGGGCAGGGGCAGGGGCAGGGGCAGTGTGTGTGTGTGTGTGTGTGATGGGTAGGTTTAGGGGCAGGGACAGTGTGTGTGTGTGTGTGTGTGTGTGTGTGTGTGATGGGTAGGTTTAGGGGCAGGGGCAGTGTGTGTGTGTGTGTGATGGGTAGGTTTAGGGGCAGGGGCAGGGGCAGGGGCAGTGTGTGTGTGTGTGTGTGATGGGTAGGTTTAGGGGCAGGGACAGTGTGTGTGTGTGTGTGTGTGTGTGTGTGTGTGTGATGGTTAGGTTTAGGGGCAGGGGCAGTGTGTGTGTGTGTGTGTGTGTGATGGGTAGGTTTAGGGGCAGGGGCAGTGTGTGTGTGTGTGTGTGTGTGATGGGTAGGTTTAGGGGCAGGGGCCGTGTTTGTGTGTGTGTGTGATGGGTAGGGTATAAAAACCATTACGCCTATGGGAAGTCCCCATAAAACATGAAAACCCAACGTGTGTGTGTGTGTGTGTGTGTGTGTGTGTGTGTGTGTGCACCTTGTTGTAGTTGCGTGTGGCTGACTCCTTGTTTCCGGGTCGGAGCGCCTGCAGCTGTGAGTCCAGAATGTCCAACAGCTGCTCCATCAGACGCACAGAGGAAGTGACATCGCCAGCATAGACCCGCCCCCGTGTGTGATTGACAAGTACAGCAGCAATATGGGCTGCGTTCTCTCCACTCTTAATCTACAGTGACAAGAGAGAGAGACATCTAATATCTGTCCGTCTGTCCGTCTGTCTGTCTGTCTATACTATAAAACTGAATGAGTTAGACTTGACTTAAAACGATTGATAAAAACAAGTGAAATAGGAATATGTGTATTGTACTGACAAGAGTACTTGATACTTTACTTTAAATAAAGTGGAATTGTTACCATTGTTGTGTTTTGATACTGAATGTTGACGTGTGTGACTCAAGCCTGATCAATTACAAGATATTGTTACAAATATAGAGGGAGTATATCAACACAATTAAAAGTCTCACAGTGTTTATGAAGTGTTAGCAATAACATTTTAAAAGTTCATTATTTGACATGGGACAGTTATATGGACACCGATCAGGCACAACATTATGATCAGTGAAGTGAATAACACTGATGATCTCTGTTAGTGGGTGGGATATATTAGGCAGCAAGTGAACATTTTGTCCTCAGAGTTGATGTGTTAGAAGCAGGAAAAATGGGCAAGCGTAAGGATTTGAGCGAGTTTGACAAGGGCCAGATTGTGGCGGCTAGACGACTGGGTCAGAGCATCTCCAGAACTGCAGCTCTTGTGGGGTGTTCCCGGTCTGCAGTGGTCAGTCTCTATCAAAAGTGCTCAAGGAAGGACCAGTGGAGAACCGGCCACAGGGTCATGGGCGGCCGAGGCTCATTGATGCACGTGGGGAGCAAAGGCTGGCCCGTGCGGTCGGATCACACAGACGAGCTACTGGAGCTCAAACTGCTCCAGAAGTTAATGCTGGTTCTGATAGAAAGGGCTCAGAATACACAGAGCATCTCAGTTTGTTGCGTATGGGGCGGCACAGCCACTGACCAGTGCCCATGCTGACCCCTGTCCACCGCCCAAAGCTTTGGGCAATGTTCTGCTGGGAAACCTTGGGTCCTCCATCCATGTGGATGTGACTTTGACACGTCCCACCTACCTAAGCATTGTTGAGACCATGTCCAGCCTTTCATGGAAACTGTATTTCCTGGTGGCTGTGGCTCTTTCAGCAGATAATGCGCCGCCACAAAGCACAAATGCCTCAGGAATGCTTTGAGGAGCACAACAACGAGTTTGAGGCGTTGACTCGGCCTCCAAATTCCCCAGATCTCAATCCAATCGAGCATCTGTGGGATGGATCTTGGTGCCAGATACCACAGCACACCTTCAGGAGTCTAGTAGAGTCCATGCCTCGACGGGTCAACACAATATTAGGTCATAATGTTATGCCTGATCGGTGTATATATATATTTAGATATGTATTACTTCTCGTCCTTTGAAAAAAACTGTGATTTCTTGCATCGCTGCATCAATAGGAAAAGAGTTACAATAATATAAATTAAGTGTCCAACCAAAGGGAACAGTGATCTCCATAATGGTGAGTCCGAACAAAAACATTTTAGGAAAATCAACATCAGTTTATGAAGTCAGCTTATGTGATGTTCTCTTGAGTTTTATTGACAATTCATAATTCAAGATGACTTTGGGAAATGAGTGAATGCAACTAGACAAAGATAACTGCAGAAGTGGAGGAAATTAGTCTATTAATAATTGCCCCGCCTCAAAATCTTTTTTTAATTTTTTTTATAGTTTGCTTGACAAAATGGTACTCAAACCAATCAATCAATCTGAACTTGGGTTTTCTGAGTGAAAAAGGCATAGTATGTGAATAGTACAGATTACTAGATGTTTACAGTAAAGTTAAGTTACAGTAAAGTGACCTCTGCCCTTCGACTGACCTTTTGAGAAACCTGGCTGACCCAAGGTGAGGTGCAGTTGCTGAGGTCAGGACCTCTTGGGTTCCACACCATGTCCTCAGCCATACACTGATACGAGGCTATACCTGAAAGACCCGTCAAAACACAACATGGTTTCAATCAGGTGCAAAGGAAACAGAAATAAACGAAACATGACACTGTATAAAGTTGAGCTCCACTGATAGCTAAACCTTAAAAGAGCCTTTAAGACCTGAGGAAACATGACGCAACACACATCAATGGAAAGCACCGCACACAGAAACTACAGAAAACTCTCTGACCCTTTAAAGGAGTACAAGATGAGGTGGCGTCATTTCCCGACACGGGTTCATTCAGGGTGCAGAAGTCAACATAAGGATTCAAATGTATGAGCAAAAAGTTCACTTTGTATAATTTTTTAACAACTTAATTTCAATGGTCCCGCTGTGTGTCAAATTGATTTTTATAAGTATAATTTCCCATGTAGTCCCTTATTAACATGAAAACCGCATGCATACTAATCATAATACAATTTGAAAACAGCATTTGGTTTTAAATGGAGGTCATCACATCGCTCTGCAGGAGAGTGTGGCTTTAAAGCTAACATTAGCATATGACCTTCAAGTCCCTTGATGTAATCTGTATGATGTCAAAACACTGATGGCTGTTGGAATCCACTAATAATGCAAAATATGTTTATACTACAAATTTAAGCAGGTACTGACCGAGGGATCCTTTGGGACAGGGTCTCTCCACTGTTTCCCCTCGATGGGTCGGAGGCCACTGGACCCCGCGGGTCACGCGGCCCTCACACATGGGTGTGCGCGGCCCTTGCGGTCGGCGGGGAGGCCTGACGGTCACCGGGACCGTGGCTGTGATGGGCCGCCCTGCGGGAGCCCTGTTTATGGCTCCCACCGGGTGGAAGGTCACGGACGGGATGGACGTGGGGCTGAAGCCCATGGACACCGTGGTGGAGAGCGCATTCGGAGAAGTGGTGGAGAGAAGAGGGGTGGAGAGGGGATCTGAGAGAGAATTAAAACATGGTCTCGGTGAGATTAAACAGGAAACAAATCAAGATGGGGATCGTTTGAAACTCTGAGCCGTTACCTGTGGTGGGCTGCGGCGGGCTGAACTCCAGCGGGTAGCGCAGGACGATGTAGTTGTTCCAGACGTACAGCTGGTTGTCTCTGGGGTTGTAGCTGATGGACGAGATGTGCTGGTACGGGTTGGGGAACGGGATTCTCACTGGCTCCTCGCGGTTACGCCGCGTGTCGTAGGCGTACAGGATCAGGTCTCCGCCCACCTCACTGTCATCGTCGTGGTACACGGAGCGAACGGCGTACAGGATGCCACACGCCACGAATGCATCCGACGCCATGCGCTTCTCAAAGCTTGTCTGCCACGTCCCCTCAAAACGCAGCGTGTACGGGTTCACCTGAGACACGAGCCAATCTGATTACGGAAAGAATGTGAAAAATTTTGATACACTGATCTCGTTTTATCTCTCTCACCTGGCTAACAACCAGACGTCCGCTGTTGGCTTCAGTGGCGTATATGACCCAGAGCCCATGTTCGTCCACGGCTAGGTCGATGTCGGATTTCCCGCCCCAGCGGTACGGCGACGTGTCGTGGTAGTTGGCGATTGCAATAATGGCTTCGCCGCTCTTGATGCGAGTTCGCAGGTCATATTTCACAATGTTGCGTGTGCGCTCCTTATTGTAGAACACAGCCCCGTCGTACACAACAAAACCGGTGCCGTCCACTCGACTCGGCAACCTGTAGGTTACACAGAAACGTTACAGTAGCATTCATACAACCTGCGCAGCAGTCATTGCGTCATATGCACAGCAGTCATATGTAATCGGTCCTACTCCACTCGCTCCGGCATAGGAGGCGGGCGCATTAACAAGTATGCTAAAGGCCGCAGCCTCTAGCGTCAGGCACTAGCGCACTTCTTGAGGCCAGGGGAGTGAGGTCTACACACACAACTCTTACTGGCCTACATTAGACTCACGCCTAAACCTCACTCCCATCCGGGTCACGGCCCCAGATGTAACCGATCCTACTCAACCTGCTTCGAGCGGGATTCGAACTGGTGTGGGAGTTGCTAACAAGGTGCTAAAGACTGGAGCCTCTAGCGTCAGTCGCTAGCGCCTCTTGAGGCCAGGGGAGTGAATGGTCTTTACACGGACAGCTCTTACTGGCCTACGTTACACTCACTCCCATACGGGTCACGGCACCAAATGTAACCGGTCCTGCTCGACCCGCTTTGGCCGGGATTCGAACCGGGGTCTCCGGCGTGGGAGGTGGGTGCACTGACAATGACGTTAAAGACCACAGCCTCTATCGTCAGTTGCTAGCATGTCTCTTGAGATCAGGGGAGTGAGGTTTACACGCATAGCTCTTACTGTCCTATGGTACACTCACAAGGCCTTCATAACCAAATACAAACTCAAACTCGCAAACTCACTTATAGGTGGTGGTGGCCCTGTTTTGGATGTAGTCGTCCCAGGAAGCGTATTCATACAGCATATCTGTGCGATAGGGCGTCCAGGGCATCACATACAGCCTATCGCCCGCTTGCAGAGGGTCCTTACACCACGCCCCCGACTGATGGTCCGCCTCCCGCACGGAACTGGGCTCCAACACTCGCATTAATGTCCCAGGACACACAAAAACTAGAGGCGGAGAAAGAGAGGGGGATAATAGAGATGAGCAGGAGTAGGGGATGAAGGGTATTAGACTAATAAGAGAATAGATCTTATGAACAGATCTATTTTACACACACACACACACACACACTACACAAACACACATCTTATACTACCTATTGCTGTATCATGAGTGCCTGTGTGTGTGAGAAAGAGAGATTTAATTCTCAAAAGATGAAAATACAATGTCATTATAAGAGTGTGTCAGCATAGATAGATAGATAGATAGATAGATAGATAGATAGATAGATAGATAGATAGATAGATAGATAGATAGATAGATAGATAGATAGATAGATAGATAGATAGATAGATAGATAGATAGATAGATAGATAGATAGATAGATAGATAGATAGATAGATAGATAGATAGATAGATAGATAGATAGATAGATAGATAGATAGATAGATAGATAGATAGATAGATAGATAGATTTGTTTGTTTGCTGTCACAAACTGGTTCGCTACATTTCACTTTTGGTTAGAGTATTTGAGGTAGAGTCATGAGAGAGGGGGCGGGGCTACAGGAACCTTTGGAGCCAATGAGATGCGGGTTAGTTCACACAGAGGACAGGGATTGGCTGGGACAACTGTCACTCACATCCACTCACTCAGGTCAAGCACTTCAGGAGCACGGCATGTGCACACAGTTACTAAAAGAGAAGTTGTTTTCTTTTTAAACGCTAAATAAACGACAACAGGTCCTGAGGGAAGCAAAGGGATGAACAGAGACACATGTGTCATTTGGATCTGAGGATAAATGAGCTTCAAACAGCAAGCAAATCAAAGGGGAGAGCAGAAAACAAGTGTGTGTGTGTGTGTGTGTGTGAGAGAGAGAGAGAGATAGATAGAGAGAGGGAGAAAGAGAGATAGATAGAGGGAGAGAGAGAGAGAGAGAGACAGAGAGAGAGAGAGAGAGAGAGAGAGAGAGACAGAGAGAGAGAGAGAGAGAGAGAGAGAGAGAGAGAGAGAGAGAGAGAGAGAGAGAGAGAGAGAGAGAGAGAGAGAGAGAGAGAGAGAGAGAGAGAGAGAGAGAGAGAGAGAGAGAGAGAGAGAGAGAGAGAGAGAGAGGAAGTTCATCCTGGTGTTTGTAAGGTGTGTGAACAAGAGAAGGAGGAAAATGAAGGAGCTGCATAAAACCAGAGCACATCACAAGGGCCAGGAGGGAGAAGAGAGAGAGAGAGAGAGAGAGAGAGAGAGAGAGAGAGAGAGAGAGAGACAGAAAGAGAGACAGAAAGAGAGAGAGGAAGACAAGATGAGGAGAGACAGGAGAGAGAAACTGCGGCGTTAACATGGTCTTTACCTTTTTGGTCCACTTCTATTCAAGCGTTGAAATGTAGAGAGGGGGAGAGAGGTATAAATGAAAAGATAGATAGAGAGAGAGAGAGAGAGAGAGAGAGAGAGAGAGAGAGAGAGAGAGAGAGAGAGAGAGAGAGAGACAGGCAGAAGGTGCACAGAAGAGAGAAAAAGAGAAATTTCAGTTCAACAGCAGAGTCTTCCGTTTCTTTTCAAGCTTAAAGGTCAAGTCAAATTCATTAGACATGAGGAGAACATGAGGGAGAAAGACAAAAGAGAGTGGGACAAAACTATTGCAACAGAGAGAGAGAGAGAGAGAGAGAGAGAGAGAGAGAGAGAGAGAGAGAGAGAGAGAGAGAGAGAGAGAGAGAGAGAGAGAGAGAGAGAGAGAGAGTGATGGTATGGTAGGGTAAGGGACAGGAACTAGCTATGCCTCAATTAAACATCACCAGTCATTGATGTGGTGATCATTTTAATAATCTGAAGCCTTATGAATATAAAGTGTTCTTCTGTCTGCCCTCGATCACTCTGTCCACTCTCCATCCCTCCACCCCCCCAAATAAAAACAACAAAACAAAATCATCATATTCACTGCTGAAAACATGAGATTATTAGACATTCACATTCATATATGGACCTATTCACACCAGAGCCGCAAACTACCCAGCGTACAGGGAATGCTCTCTCAACGTCATCAACAAACATTCCAGCAACGTTAATAGAACGTTTGTTCAGAGTTCTCATTTATACATCATTCATGGAACAGTGTATTTGTGAAACGTTCATTTCACGTTGTTTAAACGTTACTACTTGTTTCGGAACGTTCAGAGAACATTGAAAAGTAACATTGGTGGTGGTTGAGGAGATTCCCCCCTCTATGTAAAGCGCTTTGAGTGCCTAGAAAAGCGCTGTATAAATGTAACAAATTATTAAATGATAAATTATTATTATTAACGTTCCAATAATGTTCCAGAAATGGATGTTTTGAACGCTGAGAGAACATTCAGAAACTTAATGGGAACGTTGTGAAATCGTTCTCAGAGCAAATCTTTGGTGGCTGGGTAGACACAGATAAACTTGAGCTGAATGCAGCGTTTGACACCATAGACCATCACATTCTCACGGCACGGCTTGAGCGATTGGTGGGGTTTCAGGGTCCTGGTTTAAAATGGAATGCCTTGGGGGAATTCACATCATCTCCGGCTCCTCTTACATGTGGGATTCCCCAAGGATCCATTTTGGGTCCCATTTTATTTTCCTGAAAACTTGGTTGGATGTGAATTTGCATATGAATGAATCAAATAAGTTTGATTTAGGACCTTTATCTGTGGTAAATGTAGGGCTACTATTTGATGAGTTGTTAAAGTTTGTCAAACAGATCAATGCTGTTGTCAGATCAGGTGTGAACACTGACAAAGGTCAAGTCATTTTTGTCGTTTTCTGATTTCGAGAGAGTGATGTTTGTGTCTTCAGGTCTGGACTAGTGCAGTTCCCTGTATATGGGGATTTCTCAGTCCACTTTGTCTCGATTGCAAATTGTCCAGGCTCTCGGAAACGGGACCACACCACCCCTATTCTTTCTCCTCTACATTGGCTGCCAGTCCGTTACGGGATCGATGTTAAGATTTTGTTGTTTGTTTTTAAATATCAGAACATCTTCCACACTGGGGTCTTTCTAGCCTGGATGCCAGCCGATCCGTTGTGGAGCAACTATGCTCGAACCAGAGCTGTTCGGACCAATCAGATCATCAGGGCGGGCTTTATACGATGATGAACAGATGATCAACACTAACGTCATCATCACGTCACCAAAGAGCGCTGGGGTTGAACTCGTTTACTAAACGGAGAACTTGTTCGCATATGCGTTCACCTTTACCATTTCTCTCAGAAATGATGATGGTGTTGGTCAGTACTCCGTGTATCCTTACATTCGTTTTACATCAACGGTAAAGATCGTTTACACTCGTCTTCTCTACTTCTTCCAGCGTTGCGTGCAGTTGAGTTCTGTTAAGAACTAACGTTATGCGTCGCTCAGTTGCTCTGATTGGTTGTAGGTCTGCCCAATTGAGATCTTTCCTGGTTCGGTTGAAACACGCCCCATAATCACAGCCCAATGGAGCAGTTTCAGACTCATATTCTGACTAGAATTGAGTATGACGACGTCAGGCTAGGGTCTTTCATATCTCTTTTGAAAACGCATCTTTTTGCAGGGTCAGATGTATAATATTGGTGTGTAATGTGTGTGTTTTGTGCTGTTTTTATGTTTTTAAAGGTGTACAGCACATTGGTCAGCTAACTGTTGTTTTTAATGGTGCTTTACAAATAAATTTGCCTTGCCTAAACTAAACTAAACTGATATCATCTTTTCCAGGAAATGATCAACCAGTTGTATTTTGCATTGTTAAGCGGACGCTTCTGGTTTCTGATTCTGATTGGTCGGTACAACGCTGTAGTCGTGCTGTCGTACAGTAACAGCTGTTGAGTTTACAGAAGATCAGGGCTTCAGACTAACATTAGAGAGTCTCATAAAGTTAATTTCATCCTAACATTACTATTGTTTTGTTAATAAGTGCAGTTACTAATAATACTATACGTTTGTTTATTGTAAATTTAACAGTGAAGCTCTGAGCTTGAGTTGATATGCAGATCAAATGAATGTTTATTAACAACAGTAATGTGCAAAAAACTCATTTTATAGTGAAACTGTAAATCTTCTGCTCTTATTAAATGTG